>PVHY01001421.1:12893-159839 GCA_004024945.1 Uropsilus gracilis | reverse complement strand
TGTGATTTTGTACAAGATGCTTCAAAGTCTTTTAAATAACCCAGCTACTGATAAAAAGCAGTAGATCTTGTGTTATGTTGTCTCTTCCATTGCCCTCCATTTTGGTTCTGCTACTTAATATATTGAAGTTCTCCAATAAATCTCAAAGGTTAGCCATCACTGTTCTGAAATTTAAATTGCATTGACTCCTAAGTGTTGTTTGAAACAGTGTAGGGCATAATAGATGGCTAGACATATTCTAATCTCTGTTTTTCCATGGCTTAGAGTCTGGGTTACAGGGATATGAATAAAAAAGAAACACAAGTTTTAAGAATAAGGTCAAAGAAGGCCATACACATGGAATAGAGTGCTTTCATAGTGAAGAGGCTGGAGAACTAAATACTGAGAAAGAGTGGTATTTTCACTGGACCTTCCAGAATGGTAAGGCTTTTCTTAAGAGAACCTGCTTGGTGAAAGGAGATTTTAGAAGAAGTGATGGTGTGGATGAAGTATATCCTTGAAGAGCAAAAGAGTATCTGAGGGATGACTATGCAACTCTTGAAGTCAGTTCAGAGAAGAAAGCACCAGACCTAAATTTAGTTCATGGAAATGTCTGCCAAGGTTGTGAACTGGGGTTTTAGTTCTTTCACTCCATCTTTGGGTGACCTTGGACATGTCATGTTAGTCATTAAGTCACCTATAAAAAAGAAAAGACACAACAACAAGGCAGAGTGGGTGTAACAGTCACTGAACATTAAGTGCTCCACAAATGCTAACTTAGAACAATGTGTTCAAATGCAGATGCTGAAATTAAGCAGAATTACACCTAGCTCACATCTCACTTTGTGATAAAGTATTTTGTACTCACTGTTTTCTAGACACCTAGTATTATGAGACCACTGGAGTTTGTTCTGTGATTTTACTTAGTAAGCATTTTCTAGTAAGCTTAGAAAGTATGGACTCTCCTTGTTCCAATGAAGGTGAGGCCAGCACCTCATCACAATATTGTCTCCAAAATGGCAGCATGCCAGGCAGATGCCCAAGTTGGCACATTTCTAGTTGAACTCTCCAAATGACAAATATGATAAGATTTGCTTTTTTAGATAGCAGCTGCATTTTCTTCCGTTCCCTTTGCTTCCTTTCAATTCAGCAATTTTCGTTTTTGCTCCAGATAAATTGCTGTTAATTTAAATGTACTGCAGATCCTTGCCATTTTATGGCTGATTGCTTCTGAGTAATAGGAGGAAAATGTGTGCACGTTTGAATGTAAATAAATCTAAATGGGTCTGAAGCCAATGGTAAAGAAAGCACAGCGCTTTGCTGACCTTCAGATCTGCATTCCTCTTTCAAGAGGTCGATGAGCAAATCTACAGTCAGCAAGCAGCAGAAACTGAGTTTTAGGGCACATCCGGGCTTTTCTGCTCAGTTTTCAACCTTCCCATCACTTTTCTGAAACTGCACCTGCTTTATCTTTGTCTTATTTAAGCTCTTTTTTAAGCTAGTGTCTTATTTAAGCTAGTGTAAGCAGCGGTGGCAAAGTTTCTCTCAAGTTGTTTTTGATAAAGGAGCTGTTCTCACGATAACTACCATGCACCATCGGAATGCTGCAAATGCTTCAGAATGTCACATTGTCAAAATATCTATATTTGAGGCTCAGAAGCTAGACAGCTCGTTTGGCTGCTAAACTCACAAGATGTTCAGCCATTTGTTGTGGTCTAAAAACTTTCCCCCTCTCTAAGAGACACCAATTATCCATTGTTTTATATTATTTCATGACTTTTTAAAAATTTCTTAGGACATTTGAGGGCAAAAGTTATGAAATCCTGTACGTAAATTTGGGTCCTGGTAGAATTTTACTCTTAGTCTTTAAAATTATAGAGCATTGGATACATTTCCGTAAAAGAGTGAACACTTTAACTCAAACTAAGTTTTCGATCTTTGGTAGTGTAACTTTAGGTTATCAGCAGTATTTGAGGGTATAGGGAGGCCTTGAAAAGCTGACGCCTTCCTTTAGTGTGGGGATGGGGGTCGTGTCAGTGTGACTGTAGATGCCACAAATCAATTATCATCATGATAGGTTGGCTTTTCCTCACAAGGAGGATAGTGTGTGAGTCTTTGTAGTGGCTTCACTCCTTTGTGTGTGTGTGTGTGTGTGTGTGTGTGTGTCTGTGTGTAAACATGTGGAACTGAGGTATGTTTCCTGGAAAAGGATACTTTTCAAAAGGCAAAGCAGAAGAAGGATACTGGACATCAATTTCTATAGGAGCAATAAGAGCAAATGCTGTTGCAGCGCAAATGAATGACAGATAAAAAGAGCTTATATTTAGCAAAGCAATAATTCCCCCATCATAATCACTGAAGTGACCAGAGGATGTGGGGCAAGGAAATGACAAATAGAAACAAAGCAGAAGTGGTCTATCTATAAGCTTACTAAACACTTTGAGTTCCTGCACCATAATCCATTGGAAATAGGCCTATACTGGAAGTAATCTGCTGTGTTGTTGTTTTGTTTTATTTTACTTGAATAGCCTTCACATTTGAATGTGTATTCAGGAAACTAGTATATAGAGTCAAAAATCTTTTCATTTGGAGATGATGTCTTTCGTTTCTATCACCAAGTTTCTCCTGTGTTTATTGGCAAATTTAACATCCTAATATTAATCCTATCCTTTCAGTGGGAAGGAATTTGAGATCCACCCTCTTAAAACCTAAAGGAGTAACTAAGAAGTTTGATTAACTCATCTTACGTGCCATGGTGCAATATTAAACTAGTACAGCTTATATTTGCCTTGAGGCTGAACTTTCGGAAAGAACTGGAGACAGATATGGGGGAGAATTAATCAGCACCACTGCATACTTCCTAAATTCTCAGTGCTTTGTGTGTGATTAAATACATAAAGGATGTTTGGCCTCCGTACTGAGTTCTCTTCCGGAGACTTAGAAGGGCGGAGAAAGGAATGCATTGGAAATTAAGCTCCTAAGACTCTTTTCATGTTTTTGTAAATGATGATACAGATTGGTGGTGGTAATTACAGCTCTGGAGGCAGATGACACCAGCACTTGGCAGACCAGACACCAGGTTGGGGAAGATCGAGTCTGGAGGGTTGGGTTAACTTCCTTCCAAAGCTGAACTTGATAACGTCTTGAGTTTTAACTACAATGTCATCTATTTTCTCACTTGTGAATCTGATGATTGGTACATATTACACACAGAATTATATGTAATGATCTTTGCTGTTCCTACTGGGTTCTCACAGACATGTTTGAGATAGTCTGTCCTCCCAGCTCAGTGATACCACAGTGTGGCCACAGAATCAAGTTCCAGAATCTGAGTTTCATCACGTACTATTTGCTGAATCTCCAACCAACTGCTTTCCTCTCTCATCTCTACTTTCTTTACCCTAAAAGAGGAATAGTGTTAAAACACTCATAAAGTTATTGTGAAATTAAACTACTAATTTGGACAGAGAATCTAGAAAAGTCTGGTGAAGGGTTCATTAACTGTTATTTATTGTTCAGGTTATTTATTCATCATTGTCCACCACTGGAGCAAAGAAGCATTGAAGATTAAGGAACTCCATTTCTTCACTTGTGTATCACACAAAATTAGAGAAAATTCTTGTCACGATTGTGTGTTGGGATTTTAGTTCTCCCATTCTATCTTTGGGTGACATTTGGCACCTCACATCAGTCATATAGTCAATGCTCAGTTCATGCTTGCAGAATTCAGTAATATGAGATAGTATATAATATAGGTCATATACATCCTATAGAATATTTGCTTACACTATATGTCACATATAGTGTATAAACATGCAATATGCCTGCTACATGTTTTATCCTGTGTATCCTGTGTTATACATAATATCTTTTATTTATCAAATACATATCACTATACTTAATTATGCTTAGTTTAGGTGATAAAGTAATTATTCAAAATTAGGATTCCTGAGAAAGATTCTAAGGTTATAGTCTGATATTTCATCAGTTAAAGCCAACCAATTTTCTAATCTAGTTGCTGAGCAATTATCAAGTATTTTAGAAAAAAAGTTTTGACAAAATTAAGTGGAGCAAGAGAATCAAGATTTAGGTAAATATTTATTGTTAAATTTGATTTTATACTTTATATAAAATTTTTCAAGTTTATCTATGGTGTCTGCAGACTATTTTAAGGGGCCAACATTTTATATAGTTGAGGATAGAGCTGTGTACAAAAATCCTTCTCATTCCTTTTCTGTGTTTCATGTACTATGTAAAATTGATTTCAAATTTAAAATTAACTGGTTGGAGAATGTGATGCACATTCTCCCCTAATTTCCCTTCTGTTATTATATTTTGTTTTATGTTTTAAAGTATATTCCATGTTGTTTATTTTGATGTTCTTTTAAAAGTGATTGTACTTGTATGCTAATTTCCATTGATTTTTCTTTTGACCATGACTTATGTTTTATTTTGTGTTTTTTTTAGGTTTTGTTTTGTTTCATAAGATCCCACTGGATGGGTAGCTGAAATAAAGGAAAAAACAGAGAAAGGGGCAGTGGTGCTTGTTGGTTGAAGTTGCCTGTAAGCTGAACTCTTGGGACTGGCATTGGCTTCTCCCGGGCAGTGCCGCTTCTCTGGGGTTTTCTGGTAGATGTGGGTGGTGTTCGAAGGAGGTACCACAGGAAGCCTGCAGATACTGAGAGCTGTGATTGGGGAACACCAATGCAGAGGCAGCTCACAGGCAGCTAAGCAGAAACTCAAGAAAACATCTGAAATTAATGCTTCTCTTTCATTCTTACAATCCTTCAAATACAAAATCAAAGTGGCATTCCATTGCATTGTGTCACCTGAAAGTGTGCTGTTTGACCGCTGGAAATGTATTTTTTTATTGTTTCTGTTTATTAAAGGTGAACTGCAAAATTAAAAAAAATCCAATTTAGAGACAGTTAAGTGCAAACTAAACAGTCTAATCTTCACTAAACACATTTTAGCATTATTTTCTGTTGTTTAATCAGTACTGAATGCTGACAGTCTTAACTTTTCATCTCCCACACAGTGACTAAAAGAGTAAAACCCCTATATCCCATTGTGTGGGAACCCAGCAATGTCACTGAGAGACTTTTCCCTGGCAGTAAAGGTCCATTGTGCAATGGTATTGTTCAGATGCAATCAATACTAATGATTTCCTTTAAAGATTATCATCAGGCAAAATAAAATACAAAAGCTGTTTGTCAGGACTCTAGATTTATGTTAGACATAGTCAGTTTCAAAAGAAGTGAAGGAGTGAGATATATACATATGGTGCATATGTCCTTTTATTTGCCCTCCACAATCCACCTGCTCTTTAGAAGTTTGCTAAGTGAGAAGGCCACAGCATCTCATGCTGTTTCCATGACAGAACTGCAGCTTTTCTACTCTGAAAAGGCCTGCAAGCAGAATGGCTGGCCTGCTGTGAACAGGAAATGACATTCTAAGAAGGCTAGTCCCCTACAACCTACTCCACTGTTGCTGGGTTTTCACTCACAGGGCAACTCTCCCTGACCCAGCAACACAGAAATGGCAGGTTGCTAATGAATATGTGCTTTATAACGTCCCGATTCATTGCTGAGAGGCCAGCCTCAGAGTTACAAAATCCTGCATCCCTGCTTTTGTCTTACCACAGACACGTGTTTCACTCCCTCGGCCATCGTGGTGACCTTGGTACACTTTGCTCAGTGTGCACCAGGCGGTATCCCTGTCCCGAAGACAGGTCTGGCTGCCCCCGCCCTGCCCTGTCACACACCTTTCTTGTTAGGGGGACTTCAGAGCCAGACCTGGAGCATTTTCTTTGAAAGCACAATCGGCTCTGGCTGTTAAGGCATGTGCATAGACACCACCACTGAATTGATGTTTAGAATTTTTTTTTTTTTCAGAAATAGTTTTGAGTTTTGCAGTTCAGCTTGAAAGATTTTTAGATCTTTACTGTTCCAACATATCTGGAAACATTGTTTTGAATCCCATGTAACTAAGGCATTCATCTTAATAAACCAGGACCCACTTAGGCACCACTTGATATAAAAAGATTATCCATGATGAATATTTCATGCTGTATCTTCTACATTAGCCACTAAATATGTTATTGCTTGAAGCGGACATTTCACAAAGTCCTGTGGATTACAGCATCAAACTTGTCTATTCCACATCCACCCCTAAGTGAGGGACAGTTTCTCCAAAGTATAAACAATCTACTTGTTCCCAAAAGTAATCTCGCCAATAAAGACATTTGAGTGTGAAGGCATGTGGCCCTTTGTGGGGAGACTTCTGAATTTTCTCTGATTCCCATTTTCTTGCTCACCACTAAATGACAATTCCTGTCAGTATTTCGTTTGAGCTTTCCCAAAGGTGTTGATTTACAAAGAGGCCCATTAATTGCAGAAATTCTGAACCCTGGAAGTAAACTGAAATCCAAACTGAGAGCCACGCAGAGACTGTCAGTACAGAAAGTGTTCTTAAATATCAGTTAATTGGTACCATTTATTTTCAAAGACTTTGTGTTATCCCCAAGTCATAAAAAGGTGATGAATTGTTTAAAGACTATTTTATAAGTTTCCAAGACTCAAAAGGAAAAAGAAAAGAATATTTGTACTCAACAATTCGAAGAATTGCAGGATAGATTTTTATTTTTTAATGGAGAGAAATGGACAGATAAGTCAATTTAATATATCAAAGAGCAGTTGACATCTCCTAGGGAACCATGAAAACAGAAGACTATTAGAAAATGGTTTCATATGGTTCCTGTGTTCACTGCTTTTCATTTTTTTAATCCCTGAAGACCACAATCATAACATAACTCCTCATTTCTCTACACCTCCTTTTATACTTTTGTTTTTTATGTCCCCTATACTAGATCTCTTTAGAGCTTCCTAGTATATTTATGCAGCAGTAGGAAAGGCTGTGGGGGCATCTTTGCTGTTATTAAGTCTGTTTCTCCCCTCCCCTTCACCCCCACTCCAACAAAGATTTCGCACTTCAGGATCAATCAGGTATCTTACCTGTGACCTACCCTGCAGCAGGGTAGCCCTCATGAGGCACCAATCAATTCCTGTCTCCCTGGAATGTGGGCCTAGGTTTCCTAGTCTTCTAGTTCTTTAAGAGAAACTTGAAACCTGGGTTTTTATGTGAAATGGCCCTATTTTTTTTAAGTTGGCTCAGTTATTTTTAAAACATTATGTAGGCCAACAAAACATGTCTGTGGGCTGCCAGTTAGTTACTTTTGTCTTAAAAGGAGATCATTATTCCCGCCCTGAATCCATCTCTCTTTCCTTTGCAAATGTTTCCTGGCATCACCATTGAGAGCTTTCTCTCTACAGTTTAGCAGCCCTGTGACCTGAAACATGTCCCTTAACCTATGGGGTCCCCTGCTAGTGGGACTCTCTTCTCCCTGCCAGGAACTCTCAGTACTGTTTGCCCTCCACCTCTTGTTGGTGGCTCTTACTCCCATGGGGCCGGAGGCAACTTAGGGGAGTCCTTTTCCCTGTGTTAACACCGATGACTTTCTTTTCACTGGTGCGCATGTCTCCTGACTGCCAGTTTGGAAGGGGAAGAATGCCGCCTATTTTCAAGGGGTGTCTTTCCTGTAGTGATGTAGCTGTTGGTAAATGGGGAACCATTTTAAGAAGCATGGTTAATAAGCTGTATCTTGAGTCAGACCCCACTGAGACCCCGACCCCCCCCCCCCAAGGCAGCAGAGATAAACTAAGAAACTCCTTTTGCCAACAGAGGGTACATCAATTTGAAGCCAAAGAAGATTCATCTTTCAACAGGAAAAGTGAATCCCCATGTGATTCAGAGATAACTTATTCAGGGCTCTCACTCCCAGTTTCCAGCAGGGGTTGATTTCATTTTTGACCCATTGAATTATTCTTCCCCCAAATAAGGAGCAAACATGAAAAGTAAAACATCTCAGCCCCTCCTACAATACAGAATATACAGGGAGTTTGCTTTTGGCTCCAAACTATTTGAATATATCCAAATTACACCCGGAATTAGGGCTGGGCTTGAAACTTCTGTCCTCTGTTATTGTCAACAGTTTGGGGAATAAGCGCAAAGAGTATGGGCAGGGATTCAGTTCGTTGCCTGATGAGATGCAGGAGCTTCTGCTTTTTTCTCTCTTCTTTCTTTGGTCTCTGTTCTCTTAAAATCCCAGATTTCCTCCATCCAAATGGAGGAAGCATCCTAAATCAACTGTATGACAAACTGAAAATTTATTTTTATTTGCTTTATTGGTTGCTTTGCACAGAACTTTTTTTTTTTTTTTTTGGTCTTTGTTTCTGTGTTGCATATGAAGGAAAATGGTACCTGTATGAATTCTATCTATCTATCTATCTATCTATCTATCTATCTATCTATCTATCTATCTATCTATCTATCTATCTATCTATCTATCTATCTACCTATCTACCTATCTATCATCTATCTGTCTGTCTGTCTATATGTCTGTCTGTCTCTCTATCTCCATTTCTCATGCTTCCTCTTGCTCTGTCTCTGACTCTCGCTCTCTCTCTTGCTCTCTCTGTCTCACTTTCTCATTCCTGCTAGCTTGTGGGTGGTTTACACTTTCATCTGCTCTAGTGATTTCTGTCTAGAGCTCCTGTTTTAGTTTCCATCTATTTTTCTTCCACTACAATAGAAGCTCATTTCATCTTGTATCATCTGAACTCAGAGGGAGACTCCCTGTAGACTCGGAGGAGGAGTCACTGAAGAGAAGTGATCACGTATAATACAGGGTTTTTACAGGACTGCTGTATCCAGTCACCATCAGCTTTGCCATTTCTGGCTGGTCTGTGTTGGGGGAGATATGGAGTATGATGCATTTCAGCAAGCTGTGTCCCAGGAATGCTAGGAAGCATGCTCTGCTGTGTTTATACAGCTTCAGCATCTTTGAGTCACGTCAGGTTTACTCAAGGGCTGAAGAAGATTAAGGAAGCTCCTGAATGTGGAGTGAAGGTAATTTTCTGTGGGGTGCTGCCATACTGAATTAAATTAACAAAATTCCCAACCCAGAAACCAACATGCAAACAGCTCTCACAGAAGGCCACTTTCCACTCAAGTCAGTCCATATCCTCTTTTGGTCTCCAGGGCGTAGGGAACCTCTAGCCACCTGATTTTGACAGTGAGGCACTCTGACATTGGCTCAGGCTAGTGTTGCATGGGAGTCCTGGTGTATTCCTAGTTTGAGTTCCCCAGGCAAGTGACTATCCTCTGTGTCTGAAGTCACTAGTTTCATGAAAAAAAAATGTGAGAAGCAAGAAAAGAATGCATAGAAGCCTTTCATCACCTTTTTGAGGAAGTCCATTTATGAATAGACTATAAAGAGTTATGGAATATAAAGTAGCAAGAGATTCTATTTCAATATATAACAAAGCATCCTGTTGTACATATGAAATAGCTTAGATAATTTGTCAGTTATACCTCAATAAAGAAAAAGAAAACAGCGTGGGGGGGGAGGGAATCCCTAGAGACATGAGTGAAGGACAAATCCTGATTTCACTCATTTCCTGTTCAATTCATTTGCTGTAATCCATGGGCTGCCTGCGAATCATTCTCATGCCCTGATTTATCCCCATAATGTTCAGGATTTAAAGTCATTTTTTCACATTTCCTGTAAGTAATGGATAATTGTTTTTATTTTATTTTTAAGTGCTGTTTTAACAATGTGGATAGACCATAAATGTACTTGCTGAATTCATTCATTTTTTTTAACAAACCAATAAAGTTTTTACTTCATCTTCATGTGTCTTTCATTCTCTGTGGCATTTTGTATACCTCCCTTCCCAAAACACATTCCATCACCCAGTATGTTGTTGGTGGCATCAAGACTAGAGGTGCCAGAAGAAGACTAAGAAACATCATTGAGTTTGCGAGTCTCCCAAATCCATGCAGAATCTGGAATAAATCTCCCTCCTAGAGATTTTAAATGTCCATGAATGTGAATTATGCTGACTCTTGCATTGAATATACTTTTATTGGTTTAAAGGCAACAAAACAGTGATGATGGGAATTAAAAAATCCTGGAAACCAACAATCTGTGGGAAAGCCCTTTGGTATCTTAAAAACTTGGAGTGACGAGATCTTGGCAAGAGCTGCTGCCAGGGCTCTGCCCCTCCATTCTAAGCAGTCACGGGGATTGCCTTCCTGGGAGGGGTAGTCAGTGGACATAGAGACAGATTCCATTGCACATTGCACCATTAACATGCGGTGCACACCTCATGTCCTTTTTGTCTCCATCTCCTGACTGGTCACACTGTCTCATCCTCATTTTTTCCTTTAGAATAGGACCTGAAAGCAAGACTGGGAGGACCCCAACTGTGATTCATTTGAGCCTGTTTTTGCCTTCTGGTAACCTTGAAAAGGTTTTGCTACAAATCAAAGACTTAGAGATCAGGAAAAAATAGACTCAGTGTGATCTAATGTTTTATGAAGCTGCGTACACCAAGCCTTTTCTATGAGCCTGTTTAGAGCTGGTGTCTTGGACTTTTTTCTAAACAGCCTTCTGAATTTTCTGAGTTGAGAACAGATTTTACCAACAATTTAGAAGTCTTATAATAATCTGAGTTGGCAGGCACTGGGTCAGATTACATGGGTTTATCACAAGTTAAATGACCATCACTCCCCACTCTGTTCATCACTCCCCACTCTGTTCCTCAGTTTCCTCATATGCAAAATGAGATGATGACTAGTAATAATGTCTCCCTGCTGGGCTCTCAATGAGAATTAAATGAAGTGGTGGTGCATGTGAAATCTTTATCCTTCCATGCCTCTAATAAAAATATTTTGAAGGACTTCAGTTAACTTTCTCTTGGGCATGCCTCGCCTCAGTAAATGCCTGTGGATGACAGATGCACTTGCATAGGGCAGTTGTGTGCATGAGGATAATGGGGCCCAAGTCAGTGAGTATCACTCACTGGGCCATTGTGGATGTGGTCTAAGCTGTGATGGCCACTTTGAAGCTTTCTAGGGCATTATCACCTTTCTACTTCTAGGTCCCTCTCTCCAAGATGATTTTGCACACTGTTCTGCCTTGGACAACATGAGAGGAAACAAAAATTTGGGGCCAATATGAAAATCAGTAACTTTGAACTGTGTTCTATAAAGAGATAATTCTGAAAGAAATATCATTGAAGGTTATGTCCCAAATATGTTCTCTCTCTTTTGTGCTCACTTTATTAAATCAAAATTCTTAATTGTTTGAGTTGGGACTATATCAACTTTAGCTTTTGAGTTATCCATTTAAATTTTTTGACTCAGAAAGAGAATGGCAAATGATTTGGCTGAAAAATTAAAAAAAAAAAAGACTTGTTTCAAGTTTCCTTAAGCTTTAGAAACAAGTGTTTACAGGCAATTTGTCACAAATAACTGCATTCTTCTTTTCTAGACCCTGAAATAGTTTCTCAACTTAACTCTAGTAAGAGGCCTAATTGGAATTATTCATGTTTGTTGTAAGTAGTAAAATTTCATTTATTTAAACATATTTGGTAATTTCATTTTTTTTCCTGTTAAATAATTTTCAATAAAAGATATTGAAGTTTACCAGTATTTAATTTAAGGTTCTTTTATTGCCTTTGCTACCTTTTCTGACACATTTTAAATTGAGGTCTAACATAGGGTCTAAGATGTTGTAATAGTTAACAGGTATTGATTATATATATTAATATATCAGTTTTTTAATTGTCCTTACAGCCTTGATGTCAATGAAAATATTGTTCCCATTTTAAGGGTTAGAAATTGAAGAACAGAGTAATGGTAGGCTTTACCCTAGGTTAGGTAACCAGCGAATTCAGACAAGTTGGCTAAAGAAGCAGTGCTGCAATGGACTGGATTCTCCAGTAGGGACAGGACTTTGTGGAGGACAGAGAGAGACCTAGTCACCTTTAAGGTCATGCAGATGCTCAGCAGTCACTTCAGGAAAGACTTGCAATTAAACAGAGATGATTATTGCGACAAGGCAGAGTTGTAAGAGAACTTAAGTTTAAGTTTAAGGGGAGGAGCCCGGTGGTCTAGTAAGTCCCTGATTTGTTATGCCACTAACAAAGTCTTTGCAAATCTTGGCTTACAAGTATGTGGTATAATAGTGACTTCTCCTTCCTAAACTTTGCCTGATGAAACAGAGAAGTTGTATCATGTATCTATTCAGTGATAATTAGCTAGTAAGAACCCAGAACATGTTTGTTCTGTCCATTGTAACTGAAGATGGATTTGTTGTTTTGAGTTGTTCTAAAGTGCACTTTCTTGTAGCTTATGAGCTTTAGTACTTCCTTTTTCTTGGGAGCAACCTGACTGTTGAGTGATCCACCTGGGTGAGGGTTGAAAGGGATGTGGTGGGAAGGTGTACTTGAGGACACATTGTGTCACCTCTATAAAGTAGATTCAGATGTTGGAACAAGGTGACAGAAAATGCCTGAGTTGCTGTTTCCCTCTGAAACACCAAGCGGCAGAATAGCATCTGAGCAGCTGGGTCACATCCACACTCTGTCCATGAGTGCCCCATCTGGCAGTCAGTGACTGAAAGAGACTGCCAAGGGCACACACTAATTTTCCAGTCATTTGGTCAAGTCCCATCTCACACACCACCAGATCCTGGGGTCTGTGTTTACTGAATTAAAACCTCTGCCTAACCATAAGCTAATGAATAGCAAACTCCCTCTCCCTCTGGTCTTTTAAATTTTTTATTCTGTTTCCAAGGAGGAAAGGAGAAACTGCTATTGTGTTGAGTATGACCCTTCCATATTTTTTTAAATAAGGCTTGTCATACTGTAATTAGTGTGGCTGAATCACTAAATAGAAGGATAGGCCATGCTATTTGCTTTAAGGATTAAAATTCAGCTTCAGGTGAATTCTTGCAATTTCATAAAGATCTGGGCTGGGCTGGGCTGGGAAATGGAGAGTCATCAACAGTATTTTGCTCTTTGTGGGGAGTTCTAGCCTGTTGACTTCACAGAAAGGACCCCCTGACAGGGCATTATTCTCTCTGCATTTCCGGATGCTTATCACCCCTCTTTCTAAACAGTGTGAAATTGAACACTGTGTTTACAGTGTGTGACCAGTGGGGTGACAAGTCTAAAGTAGAAGAGAGAAGTGGGGTTATATCTGCCCTGTGCCATCCCTCTGTATCTGAAGGCCTGCTGAAGTACTCTACCTTTCTTTCCTTTTTTTATTTGTCCCTTTTCCCCAGAGGTGGACAAGTCTCCTCACCCTGGTCATCTCCATTTTACCAGTTCTCCTTTGTCCCTTTACGTTGCCCGGGGTACCACAGACTCAAGCAATCCCCAGCCTCAGCTTCCCAGGTAGCTGGGATTACAGGCATACGCCACCACGCCCAGCTATTTTTTTGGAACTAGGTCTCGCTACGGGCCCCTGGCGGGACTCAAACCGTGATCCCTGGCCCCAGCCACTTCATAGGCTGAAGCTTACAGGCATGAGCCACTGTGCCCGGCCCTTCCTTTGTCCCTTTAACCTGCCTCTGCCTATCTGCATCTTCCCTATGCCTCACAATTTAAAACTTTGAGGGTAAATTCTTTTCCTTGACATGACCCTAAGTGAAGCATATATTAAATTCTTTGATATATTATCTCATGGTATCTTATATCAAATCTACTCAAAGTCCGGTTAATAGTTAATAGTTATTAAATGTTAATTACAGGTCAGGCAGTGACTTAGGCCCTGGGGACACTGCAGTGAGCAGAAAGGATAGCACCTTTGGCCCCTGAACTGTGGCATAATGATCATATCTATAATATGGTCAATGGTCATCTTTGGGCCCTCTGAACTGTGGCCTAACAGTCATACCTATAACATTTGATGCTATTCTTGTTCATACTCAATCTGTGAGAATAAAAAGCTTAAAACATTGGGCCATTTGTCCAAAGTCACATAATTCAGATCCGTGTGTCCATGAAATCCTTACTTCTTGTCCTGCTTTTTTCCCCTTTCCCTTCTGGGCAACCCCGGGTCTGTGAGCTCTGACATGGCCATTTGCTCTCTACATTTTGTTGACTCTAATCCTTCTTGACTCAGTATAAACTGTTGAAAAATATCTATTTTCTCCTTTCCCTTTTATCCGTTTAACTTAGTATTCCTTCTTCTTTTCCTTTAGTTCTCTTTCAGCTAACACAAACACATGCAAAAATGTGTCCTTTCTTTAATTTTCACACATTGAAATTTAAACGTGGGTTGTAGATGTGCAAAAAGAGTGTGTGAATATGTGTGTTTGTGTGTAAAAGAGAGAGGCACCAGAAAGAAAAGAAAGAGTATATAATAACTCGTGTTACATGCACACATACATACACATATTTACACACACGTGGGGTAAGAATCCATTAAGCTCTGTTTGACTAACTGGAAATTCAATGCCAGTACATACACCATTTATACCATTATCACCTCCCCATGCTCACTGTGTTTTTTAATTTTCCCAAATCCCTATAAAACCTTTTCCATATTATATTTTCTGTGTTTTTGTTTCTACTTCCTTATAAATAGCAAAAAGTTATGCTGAGAAGAAATGATTACAAATCCCAAAAGGTTGGTGTTCCATTCTGAGATCCAAGATGCAAGGATTGAGTGAATTTTGTACTTGGCAAAATTTCTGACTTGGCAAATGCTTCCATCGTTATTTATGACAGCTTGGAAACTTCCATTTTCCAGGACTTATAAATGGTGCTGCTGATGATTTTGTCTCCCTTTTCTATTTTGCTGTGAATTATGAAATAACCCGCCTGAAGTTTCCTTTTAACATTAACCCTCTTAGGAGAGTGTAAGAGTGCATAAATGTATGTGCAAATGTGTGTATTATTGTGTTTCTTCTTCTTGATTAAAAGGTACATCTGACACAGTTTGCTTCCCCGCCTCCCCCCCCCCCCCCTTGTTTTCGGCCTTTCCGCAAGCTAGCCATCAGAACTATTGAGGGCCAGGGTGTTGAGAAAGATAATATTGTGGTCTTTTTGTGGACACAGAGGACTTCTTGGCAAGTTGTACTCTAAACAGTTGTGCATCTCACCCCAATCAATTTAACAGTTGATATTCCAGAACAAGAACATAGGCAATCTCAGTGGTTTAGGGGTTATTAACAGGTTTTATCAGGGGATCTCTTGATAGAAAATTGTCAAAACGGAGAAACTGTAGAGGAATAGTCTCCGCCCACTTCCCTCCACCCACCCTTCCTTCTATTTCTTTCTCTTTTTCTCTTTCTCTAAACTCCATATACAGTTCTGTAAAACCACTCATCTTAAGTTTTCTTTGTTAGTGCTTTTTCCTTTGGATTTGTGTAATCACACACAAATTGGGAGCCTCCATTATAAGGTAGCATAGACAGGTTTTGCCAATAAAGACAACAGGACTTTTTAGAGGAAGAACATGTCCGCTAAGAAGCTGGTGCTAAGGTAGGAGTCAAACCTCCAGGATTTTAATCAGGAAAATTCTGTGAGAGGAAATGAAAGAGCCAGAGAAGGCTGTGGGAGTATCAGGAGGCAATATGTGTAGGAGCTCGACCTCCGTGAATAAGAGGGGAGAAAGGTCTGGTCAAGCATGCCAGGCTGCCATTTTCTCTAGGGAAGAGAAGTGCTCAACTCCGGGGTGAGGGGAGTCTTTGAGCGGAAGTCCTTCATCGACATTTTCCTGGTTTGGCAGAGGAGCCCTGGCTTCCAAAGCTCAGGGGAACCTCCACTTCCTTAAATGAACCGCTATCAGCTGCATTGGTTTCAAGGGCTTCAACTATAATTATTCTTTTTTCTTTTAAAGACATACACAGACTGGGCAAAGCAACATTTTGAAATGTTTAAAATGTCACTTTTGAGCTGTAGCCATTCTTTTATTTATGGCAGCATGAAACAACATCTGAAACTAAGACCTGTTTTTGTTTTTCTCGCCTACATACTAAAACCACAAGCGATTTTCTTTCATTTCATTTTGTGTTCCCCGTCAAACAAATTTCCTATCATGGCAGCTTTCAGTGTTGATTCATATTCTTTCAGAGGAGTGTTTATGGAAGTGTATACCAGGACCCCGCCAGGCATGAGAGAAGAGTTGGAGAGGAACAGAGCTGCATCCTCTTACACAACCACCCCGCCCCCTGCTCCCCAGCAGCCCTCCAGTTGAACCATTTCCAAGGAAAATGATGCCTTATTCAGATTTGACAGGCTACATCGAGTGCATTCTCCATGTTATGCCCTGAATTGTCGACTCACGTGACTGCAGAGACCCAGACGTGAAGAAGGAAGTAGCTGGGAGACCGATGCGTGCCCCAGCTGCCCCCAGCCCTGGCCAGTGTGGGTTGCATAGTGTTGGATCAAGTTCAGGGCAGCTGAATCCCCTGATTTTTCAGATAAGAGGAAATCTAGATTTTTGTGTGAAATACGCTTGTTTTTAAATGTTGACAAGGCCCTTTACTTTTTTTTTTTTTTTTTTTTTTAAGTCTGTGTGAGCCGGACAAAGTGTGTTCTCCTACTGAACATTGCCTGGTGGGACCCTTGTGCTAAAACTCTGCTCATGGCTTTTAAGAATATGGCTCCTTGACAAGCACTTTGAACAGATACTGACATTTGGTTGGGCTTCCTGGAAGTAGGCTCCATGGTCAGGGTTCACATATAAGTGATTTATTAAGGGGATGTACTCCAGGGCAGCAGAGAGATGGAGTTAGGGAGGCAGGGCAAGGAATGGGCATGTTGAACAGGAGAATGACATTAGTCAAAGCCTCATGGAAGGGAAATTTTGGAGTGTAAGTTGCTTCCAGAAATTTGGGTCTTCCTTCAGATCCTCCACATTTAGGAATGGCAGGCTCATCTACCTCCTTTTCATCATGCACCCACCATCTGAGTCCAGTGTACAACTTTCCCAAGCACAACTTGAGCCAGGCAGTCCTACCTGAGTCACCAACTAGCAGTTCATATAGCTAAGCAAATCAAATCCAAACTGTTTGAAAGAACACTCTCCTTCCTTGCCCATCTTTTCAGCCATGTCCTTCCTGTATGTCACCTCTGCTCCTCTTCCCCAAGCTGCTCAGTTTACCTGAATTTAACTTCTTCTTCCCACCACCTTCCGCATTCATCTGTCAGAGTCCTATTACTTAATGATTGAGTAACCATGGACTTGACATTGGGAGGGGAGATTCTTCCTCAAACAAGGGTAACAATTACCTACTGGGAGTATGTGTGGTAGGGGTAAATGGGAAAATTAAGTAAAAAAGTATGGCTTGTAAGTAGGATAGCTAGTGACACATTGCAGGTGCCCAATAAGTGATGACATCATTGGATGAGTATCATTTTTGTTGACCCTTTTCAAGGCCCAGCTTCATCCCCACCTTACTCCCATGAGCTTCCCTTGAATTCCCTACCTTCTCTCTTGTATTCCCATATTAATATCCCACCATATTTGATCATGTGGTAAGGAGATCCTAAGTCCTCCATTGCTGCATGAAATTAAATTATTCCAAAGCAACCAAACACATACCATTCCTGTTAAGAGTCATTCACTGTACTTTTAAAGAAACAACTGAAGTATATTTAATTCTCATTGAATTCACTTTCATTGAGCTGTGAGAATATTTCTGCATAAAGCTGTGTGACACCTCAGGCTAAATGGCTTGATTAGGAATAGGAAGCTTCTGAGTTAAGGAAGATCAATGGTTTTATGCTTACTTGTCCTTGTGAAAAAGACAGGCAAAATTTTCTGGGAAACCTCTCCGGTAAAAAGACCAGGAATGTTTCAATGTATTGGTTTCTAAGGCTGCTACAACAAATTATCTATACATTTAAAAAAATGGAAATATGTTATCTCACAATTTTGAAGGTGAAAATTCTAAACTGAGATGTTGATAGGGTCGGTCCCTTCTGGAGGGTCAGAGAAAAATATTGTTTCATGCTTTCCTGGTTCTGGTGGATACTGGCAATTCTCAGTATCCCTTGGCTTGTAGGTGCTTCAGTCCAATTTATTTTTGTGTTCACATCACCTTCTTTTCTGTATATCCCCAGATCTTTTCTTCTTCTTAAATAATAATAATAATAATTGTTCATTGAATTTAGGGCCCACTTAAAGGCAGGTGTCCTCATCTTGAGATCCTCATTTACACTTTCTAAGATTATTGTATTCAATAAATTCATCTTCCCAGGTTCTGAGATTCAGACTTTGGCATATCTCTGTCACAGCCTGTACTGAATCCAATCCACTTGAGAACAAAGTTTAGTTGAAAGGTTGGCAGCATAATGGAATACACACAGTATAAACACTAAACAGATCTAAGTTTAAATACCCATTTTGTCCTGCTGTGGTCCTATTCCTTGACCTTTCTAAGTCTTAGTTTATTTTTCTATAAATTAGAAATAATATTTTTACACACAGTTTGTGAGGATTAGTTAAGAATGTATCTTTCATTGAGCTGTGAGAATGTTTCTGGCATATAGCAGATTTCCTACATAACTTTTGTCCATAGCCATTTTTACTACTTATTCATTCATTGAAAAAAAATTAATTAACTCACTGGGCATCAAGGTAAAACATATCACATAGCCCTCAGCACTTAGAAAATGTTCAGTGTTGGTGAATGAATAAACAAATGATCAGGATGAAAGCTGATCAGGAATTTGGTTGGGCTTCCTGAAAGTAGGCTACATGATCAGGGTTCACATGTAAGTGAAGAGTGGTCAGTGTGGAGAGTATGACATTGCAGCAAGGTGGCCTGGAAATCTGGTACCAGGAGATGGCCAGCAATTTAAAAAGCTGATTTGTGCATCAGCAATTGTGGAAGAAGGGGAGCAGCATGGAACACTTGAGAGAAAAGAAGAAAAGAGAAGTCGCCAGAGAAAGGACTGGACTTTGCGAAAGAGCCTACCTGTGAGGTTTGGAGGGGTACCACCTTGGACTGTTACTTTGGGACCTTTGGGACTGAGAGTGGTGACTGGTGTAAGATAATTGCCACTTGTGGCTTTAAGGAGTTTTCGTTTTCCCTGTTGAACTCGCTTGCTAATAAAATTCCTTTTTAAACTCCATTTTGAGTGGCAACTGCTATGCGTGGGTGATATGAACCTAGGGCTTGTAAGTTGGAGGGCTTTTGCCCCCTTTTCAACCTGATTTCAATTTCACATCAACAGTCTGCATACGTGGCCAGTAGAGCATGTTCTATGGGAAATTCAAGTCAAGAGGCAATATGGATTGTTCCAACTAAACAAAACCTCACTGCTCAGAGCAGGGTAGAAATCTCAAATGCTTTTAGGGACCAGATCAGTAACAATCTGGATGAAGGAGCCACCTGAAGAGTGTGTATCTTATGTAAAGAGGACAGCTGCTGCTCACTCAATAAGTCAACCATTTATTAAGTACCTTATGTTTAAGGTACCACGGTTCTCAATGCTGAAGTGACAAGGTTTTCTTCACCCAACTTTTGTGCTCTGCACGTAGCTGAGCTGTCACATGGCCACCAGTCCATTGCTGCTGGATCATTTGCTTTTATAAAAAGAAGAAGCCAGAATTTCATGTTAAATATCTTGATTTTTAAATGTTGGCAAACACTGTGCATTTTTAAAAGAATACTGTGTAGGCCAGACAGAACTGGTCTCTTGACCCAATTTGGCCTGCAGGCTGCCAATTTGTGCTCTGACCTTGACTGTGGAAATATTTTTCCAATGTCTGACTTAAAGCTAATTTTCATTTTTCCTGACCTCATTGGAAGTTGTGGCTTATCCTTCTGGATTGATTGAATGATTCCTCACTGCTTCATTCCTGTGTTTCCAGGTGAGCCAACTTCCATCTATCAACTTATACTTTCTAATTCCATCTTCAAATTCTTTGACTGTGTATGTGCATTCTCTTAAGTTTCTGGAAAGGTTCCAAGCATTGTCTTCTACTCCTCAGCCTTTCTTGTCTTAAGGGTTAGAATCTAGTCCAAACTCTTCACCAGGTTGCTTATGGAATAGTCACTTTCAATCTCCTTTTCTGACTTTGTCATCCCAATTTTCACAGCCTCTGAGTTGCATTGACTCCAACCTTAGGTGTGATATTAATTTCTCTCAGAGGGACATGGGTTTAATAGATTTTTTTAATTAACATTTTGTAAAATTGGAGCTGTCATGCTTTATGGCAGACTGATACAAATGTCTATAATTACATTTTTGGCACTACATCTTGGGACTCATCTAGAAATGTTTGTTTTAACCCTTTCCCCAAACGTTCTGATTTATGGGAAGACTTCTTTTGCACACTGCTCACAGACCCGGTTGTCATGACAACCCAGAACATTATTTGTCAAAGAACTGTAACTTCAATCTATGTTAAAGCTAAAAATTTATCTTCTAAGATTTATTCTTATGACAGGGAAATTTTGCTTTTCCATAGATAAGTTGCTTTTCTTGCCATTAGAAAAATTCAGGTTTTAGGCAAAGATTTTCTAGAAATTAAGACAAACTTCCACTCTCCACCCTAGCTCTCCACAGAGATGAATTCTTTTATCCACCCCAAAGAGAATGCAAATGGGATCATAAAGATAGTATTATTCCCTTGTGTCTCTAACACAATGTAATTTTTTTCTTTTTAGAATAACTAAAATTAAAATTTTAATTGGTTGATATTTTTTCACTAGCAAAGTTCAAAGAAAGGGAAACCTGACATCTTTAGTTTGACTACTTATATGATCTGTGATCAAGAGATTACAAACTCAGTGCCTATTAAAGGGACCAGGCAAATACAAAATTAGTGGGTTCCTGCAGACATTGTGTGCCCTGTCGAAGGGAGTCACTTCTTTGTTTCTGTCAACAGAATGTGGACCATTCTATAGGACTGTCTATTTCATCTTATTTTTATTGAGAAGAAAATCTGTAATTTTATGTGAAACCCCCTGATTTAAAAATGTTGGCATGTGATGTATATATAGGTTTTTTTTCAACAATGTGGCCAAACAAAACACACCTGAGGTAGCATCCAATTTGTGGACTCCCAGATGTGACATCTGGATATGATGTGCTACCCAGCAGTTTAAAGTGGTTTTACTTTCTCTAAATTGGATGACTAAACCAGTTTTGCTTCTACTGGTCTCACTGGTGTATTGGACAGCTGTCTACTCTGAACAGTGTGTGAGAGAAAGCTTTGATGGGGCATATATTTCAGAGATCCTCATATGCACCCCTGTGACATTCCAAGATAGATGGTGGAACCCATCAGACATCCTCTGGAATTGTTCAGGGGAGCACAATGTTGTTTTTTTACCTTTGATGGATGAGGTCATTTAAAGCTCTTCATAGAGTTCCGTACTTTCCCTCTCTGTCTTCAAAATCTTCTGGGTGGCCTCCCCACAAGAGATAGCAAGGAATTTGTTTTCCTCACTGAATTTGAGTGTTTTGCTTCTCATTTATCAATGGGGAAAACATTAGTAACTCTTGGGAAGACTCCAGCATCCCTAGGGCTGTCGTCTTGGTTTCAGGTGATGCTATAGTGCACAAGATATGAGAACAACTAGAACTAGATGAGAATAACTTTGGGCTTTTTATGCTTCACTTGAAAAAAGAAAGACCAGGAAAGAATTGTCATTCCTGTAAATGTTAAAATGAATGTACAATCTACTTCTTACCCTTAAATTTTGAGGATATATATTTAAGATTTGATAGTGAAGTAACTTCCCTTTATAAACCACATAAAGTAGTTCATTTGGGTCCTAGTGTGACAGCTCTCACCTGGAACACTTTTTTCTTTTTTGTTTTAGATGCAATTGATATATATCACACATTTTATATAGCGCATTTCTTGTGAAATGATTACTATATGTTCAGCTGGCATCCATCTTCTCACGTACTCACAGGAAAAAGAAAAAGAACAAAAGGAAAGAAATATTCCCCTGTGATGAAAACTCTTGGGATTTACTTTTTAAACAATTTTTCTATAGATCATGCTGCAGTTTTAGTTGTGGCCATCATGTTGTACATTGCTTCCCTTGCACTGATTTATCTTACAACACATCCTTTGGATCATTATCGTCTAATTCTGCCACCACCCACCTTCCACCTTTGGAAATCTGAATTCTTTTCTTTTTCCACTTAGATTTTTGTTTTGGAGTCCACTTGTAAATAGATCATATTGTATTTGCCTTTCTCTGACTTCTTTTACTTAGTGTGATCCCCTGCAGGTCCATCTATGTTTTTGCAAGTGATAGGAGTTCCTCACTCTGGGAGTAAATGTGTATCTAATTATATTTGTGTATATGTATGTATGTATATACAGACACACATATATACATAGATAGTTTATATATAGTTGTATAATATAGTCTTTGCATATAACTATGTGTAGTAGGTTACAGATGTAATTATATATATAATAGGTTATATATAAAATTATGTATGTGTGTATGTGTGGCGTTTCTTCATTCATCCTTCCATGGACACTTAGATTGTTTTTATATTTTAGCTTTTATAAATGATGCTTCTGCGAACATGGGGAGATTTTAAAATTCTACCTGCCCTGTCTGCCTCCCAGATCAATTAAATAATAATTTCTGGTGGCCACAACCTGGGTGTCAACATTTCCAAAGCCCCCCAAGTGATTCTAGTGTGCAGGGAGAGTTGAGGCTGAAGAAAATATCTTGATGAGGTGGAGATAACTAGGATGAATCTGCACAGCGCATTTGTTTCTTCTCCACTCTGACATCGCATTGCAGTCACCATGCCACTTCTGTCTGTGGTGTTATCTGTCACCTTCACAATTGGAGCTTAACTGGGAGAAGTTATTTTCATACAGAACTTTAGAAAATATGGAGCAACCTATCAATAAGATTAGCACATTTAGTAAGTAAATACAAGATGTTCAGTTTATTTGAAGTGCAAGTAAGTTGCAAAAATTTTTTTCAGTGTAACTAAGTCCCATGAAATATTTGGGAAATACACAAAATATTATTTAGTGTTTGTCTAAAATGTAAGCTAGTCAACATCCTGTATTTACTCTACCTATAAAAGAAGAGAAGATTCAAAGTAAATGTAAGAAAAGTGTGGACAGTTCAGAATGATATGGTTGTACACTAAAATTAATTTAAAATGGTAGGTTTCTGATTCTTTATTTGATCACAGGCCTCCAGATTTGCTAGTTGTGGGGTGGCCTGGTGACTGCCTCCCAGAGGTGAGGCACTCCAGAGTAAACCACAAAGTATCTGCTTATCTTCATTAAGCTGACAAGGAGAAAATAGCTTCATATTCTGGTAACCCCTATATTTTCTCTCTTTTCTATCAAGGTCAACTCTTAACCTTGAGATTCTAGGAAGCCCTTGGGTGGTCCTATTCACTTTCTATTTCTAATTTGAGGGAATTGTTTCATGTTGAGCCAATATGACAAATGACCTCATCTTTCCTGGCTCAGGTTATTGGCTCTGCCCACCTGTTAAGCCTTCTGGAAGAAGTGCCTACCAATTAATCGTAACAACTAGGACACATCGTTTTAATTTTAATTTGTATACAAACTCGGATTCACATTCAGGATAAGCTTCACGGAAGTGAATCTGTGCCTTCTCTACCCCTTGTAGACAAGCTGCCTTTTGGTCCAGTGCTTTGCTGTCAATTATGAAATTCTTAATTTATGCACAAATGATCTGCATGTTTTTTCCTGCAATTGTGTGGCAGGTGCAACAAATGCTAAAAAAAATTATCAAAAGAAAGTAAAAACTGTTTTTTTTTTTTTAATCCAGATAATAACATAATGCTTGTATTGGTTAGGACTTTAGTCTCTCTCTTGGCAAGTTTTATTCTTTGTTCAGGCAAAACCCATACTAGCTACTTACATATTCTTCTCCATTATTCCAGGCATGTCTGCCCCAAGAAAAATTCCACAATTTAGTTTCAGGCATTTTGCCTTGAAGCTCAAATTAACCTACATATCTTTTCAAGTATAGCTATCTTTTAGGGTGGCATACAGTAACTGACATCATTCATCAATGAGCAATTATTGCGCACACTCACCTCTATGGAAGGTCCCTTTCCTGACTTACTCATCATCATTATCAGTCCTAGGAGATGTGTACAGTACCCATCTGAGCATGGCCCTGATTGGAATGTGCTAAAATCTATTCTGGTGGTGAAACTAATCTGACTCTGAAAGGCACAATTTCTGCCTTTCAAACAGAAAGCGCTTTTCCATATCAAAGATGGGTGTCCATCAGTTATTCGAGCCATAGAGTCATCTTTCTACCTCCTGCACTGTGACATTCAGACAGAGAAAACAAAAAGCACCTGAAAATATCCAAAGGTATTACAATGTTTTGACCGCCCCCTCCCATATCCTTTGTAATAATAATGCCTTAAAATCGTGCAAAATCATTATTGCTCTCTATCTCACTGATGAAATAGTCATGTGGGAAATGGCAACATAAAGCTGACCTGGAGAATTCAACTAATGGGAAGCTATTTGCAAATCACAAATATAGGAGCACTTGGAAATATATAATATATGAAAGTAACATATGTCATTGTTCTTATTTATGGCTGACAGAGCTTGCTTGAGGTAATTTTGGCATCTCCCCTGCAATGCCAGCAAATCCTAATCTAATATAAAACTCAAAACAATTGACAAGATGAAACAGCTCCAGGAATGTAAGGAGGCCTACATGGTTAGTGAATGAGACAGAATTTAATGGTGTGACTTATGTCCTGTGCCAAGGCAGAATGCTGTGTCTCATGGCATCTTGGGGCCATCTTTGAGCAGCAATCTTGAAGAAACAGAACACCTTACAATTTGAGCAATTGCCATCATTCCACTCTTTGCCAAATCATTTTGAGTTAGACTCACAGTGGAAATAAAATCATTAACATGTGCTGACAGTTTTTGAACATATTACTAATAAAACAGATTTTTAAGGCCAACACATTGAGATGAGGCAGAATATAATCTGTAGGCTACAGAAATGCAAGTCAGGGCAGCCTTCCATTTGCTCCATAGTTGGTTAGAAAATGATGGTTGTGTTGATGTTTTTATCAGAGGGAAGCGGTGCTGCAGGGAACTATCTTGGATCAAGGAGGATGTTGGGAGCTGCGGGCTGAAACTGGTCAGGGCTCATGCTGTGAATGAAGGAAACATCATTTCACAGTCTTATCTGTCTTCAGAACACTGAAGACAGAATGCATGATTGACCTCCGGTGGGCAGCAGTGTCCCCATTCCTCCAATATTAATAAACCTTAAGAGATATTCCATAAAGACAACAAGTTAATGAGTGAATCCCCTGCCCCCAGGTATTCCACAGGAACTAATGTTTTCCCTAATCTGATCTTGTCTAAACCACTTCTTCCTCCTGTTTGACTAGTTGTGAACCATTCTTTTCACCCTTTAAAAAGGCTTGTAAGATGTAGTAAAGGGGCCAGATGGTACATACTTCCATCCAGTTCCTGCCTCTTTGGCTGAGCTCAGTCTCTCTTGTTGTCCTTCTTCATTCCCTGTACCCAGCTCTTTACAGGAGGATATCTTTGGAGTAAATTAATTTCAGTGGAATGATTATCAAGAATGTAGGTAGGAACTTGGGAGCATGTGAGCTACTGTAAGGAAAAAAGTGTTGACTAGAAAAGTCCATGCCATCAAGGAATTTGCAATCTGAAAAAGCAAATTAATCAATTACTAGAATGTAATGTGACTCTTTCTTAACATAATTTCATATTCTATTTTTATAGGATCATACTTTTTGCCTAAAATCTCTGGAACCAGATGCTTTGGGTTTGGGATTTTAGAAACGAAATATGGTTCTTATAGTAGATATTGCTACTGTGTCTGGTGGGGATTATAGGCACTATTTGTAGTCACAATCAGTGATCTTCCTTTAACTTCACTGAAACTAGCACACTGACAGAATATGTGAAGTGTACTAAGGTCAGGTTTTAGTGCCGAATGAGTTTGACTTTGAGTTTTTAGAAACATTCATATTTCAAAAGTGTCTGTTTTGGGTTAGAAGCCAGTATTAGGTGTAAATAGTATAATATAATCTTAAATAATGTTGGGATACATGAAATAAGTTCCATGAAGGCAGTGTTATTTCACAAATACAGATGGTAATGTTGGTCACAAAAAAAGCATTCAATGGATATTTAAGTGAATGAAAACAATATCAAGAAATGTTAACTGTTACTTGATTTCATATCAGACATAGAGAGCTTCAAACCAATGCTCCAAGATCAACATTGTCCCTATAAGATGAGAATACTGCTTCTAGGAGAAGTTTGGTGACCTATTCTAGGATAGCTGAGTGGCAGGTGACAAAGCTATGATTGCAACTGGAGGTAAATCAGTAGAGGAAAATGAGCACACTGGTATCAGGCTGCCTGAGATTTACAAACCTTGTCTTATCAGTTCTGCCTCTCACCCACTCTGTGAACTCAAGCAAATCATTTCACTTCTCTGTTCTCATATAGCCTCAAGCATAAAATAGTAACAGCAGTAAGATTTTATGGGATTGTTTAAATATACAACAAAATTCTTAGAATCTGGGCCTAGAGCTTAATAGATCTTCAATTAATGTTGGTTAAAACAGGAGAAGAGATGAGGAAGATTTTATAGCAAGGGATTTTATCCATTGGAATGGAGAGGACTTTCACACATAGAAATATAAAGTGGCAGATAATCTTATACATAAGCTAGTAGTAAAGGAATATACTTATACTGCTATAAGTTAAAAATTTAATGACAAAGTTTAATGCATTAAAGAAGATATGTCTGGAGATATGTTTTTGGTTTAGTGTTAGCAAAATTAAGTAACCAATGAAATTATACTAAGAAGTAAACCTTTTTTGTGTGATAGAATGCTATATCTTATATCAATAGAAACCATCAAACTAAATGGTGAGATTTGTTTTACAACTAAAATCTGAAACAAGTTAAGAGTCTTCCTTTCTGTATTCCTTTTCTTTCTTTCTATTGCCTAAATGCTCAACCTAGGGCTTCCAGTAATCTGTTGAATAGTAGTGCTAAGAATGAACATTGATGTCTTGTACATGATCTTAGAGGAAGCACTTTTAGATTTTCACCATTGAGCATGATGTTAGCTGTGAAATGTTCATGTATGGCCTTTATTATACTGAGGTACATTCCATCTATCCCCATTTAATTAAGAGTTTTTAATCATAGATAATGTTGGATCTTGCCAAATACTTTCTCGACATATATTGATATGATCGTATGATTTTTATCCTTTTCTTGATGTGGTAAATTATGTTAGTTGATATGTAGTTGAAGATGACAGGATAATATCCATAGAAAATCTAGAAAACCATTAGAAGTAATAAATCAAGACAATATAATGCCAGGCTATAAAATCAATATGAGTCTTTTGCTTCCATATTTGCAAATAACAAGCTAAAAGAGAAAGTACGAAGAAAACAATTCCATTTACAATCACATCAAAAATAATGAAGTACCTAGGTGTAAGGACAAAAGATGGATACAGAAAAAAATCTAAGCCAATGTTAAAAAACAAAAGAAGACATAAAGAAGTGGAAAGTTATTCCATATTTATCAATTAGAAGAATTGACATTGTTAAAATGATCACTTATCTAAAGAAATATACAGATTTAATGTAATCCTATCAAATTCCAATAGCTTTCTTCAAGAATATGATGAATTATTGAATTTTGTATGGCACCACAAAAGATCATATTAGCCACTTACTCTAAGTAAAAAGAAATGTATTATGTCCAAGGTTTCAAATTTACCACAAAATAGTAATAATAATATATAAACAATAATAATAACAATAATAATAGTATAGCATTGGAATAAAATCTGTCACATACAGATCAATATAGTAGAATTGAGAATCAAGAAATAAACCCATACTTACATGAATAGTTAATTTACGACAAAGAAGCAAGTGATGCACAATGGAGGTAAAAAAGTTTCTTAGCACGTGATGTTGAGAAAATTGGACCGCTACATGCAATGCAAAGGAATGAAACTAAACCACTATCTCATACTATAAACAAAATTTAATGAAAAATGAATTAAGGACTTGGATGTTAGATCAGAAGTCATAACATTTATAGAAGAAAATACTGGCAACATTTCATGACATTGGCTTCACGATGTCTTTGGCGACTCAACTACAATGGCAAGAAGAACAAACAGTATAAACAAATGGGACATCAAACCTCTTGCACAAAGAAAGCAACTATCATTAAAACAAAGAGATATCTTACTGGATGAAAGAACATTTTTGTACAGTGTACATTCAACAAGAGGCTAATATCCAAATTCTACAAAGAACAACTGAACAAGATGAAGGCTAACAATTCAGCCAAAAATAGAAGAGCAGAATGGACACTTCTCCAATGAAGGTATACAGATGAACACAGGCCCTTAAAAAAATGTTTAGCATCACTTACCATCAGGGAAATGTGATTCAAAACCACAATGAGATGCCACTTCATACCTGTGAGAATGTCCAGAAATAAGTGTTGGTGAGGGTGAAAACATGTGCACACGCACGCACACACACACACACACACATATGCTAGTCTAGACTCGGTGGAAAAATAGTATGGAGGTCTATCAAAAATATCCGAAATAGATCTACATATGATCCAACAATCCCTCTTATAGGTGTCTATCTGAAGAACATAAGAATACAAACTTGAAGAGCTAGACACACTCCTATGTTCATTGCAGCACAATTTACAATAGCCAAGCTTTAGAAACAGCCTAAGTGCCCAACAATAGATGATTGGCTAAAAAAGATGTGGTACATATACACAATGGACTACTCAGTCCTAAAATAAAATGAAATCTTGTCATTTGCTACAACATGGAGAGAACTGGAGGGGATTATGCTAAGCAAATGTCAGATGGAGAAAGATAAATACTGGATGATTTCATTCATGTGTGGAATGTAAAAAACAAAGCAAAGGAACAGGCAAAAACAAACCCTTGAAGGCTGAGGGTAGAACTGAGATTACCAGAAAGGGAGGCAGGGGAAGAAGGAAGGGAGGTAGGCTGGGATGGAGGATTATTGGTGCTCTGGTGGTGGGCATGGCATGGTAACATACATTTGAAAAAGTAAGAAACTATTCCCCTCAATCATATATAGTGTTGTAAACCAACATTAGTCTAATAAATATGATTTAATTTAAAAAACTTAAAAATAGATTTGAAAAAACCTAAGAATATTAAAATTATGGGGCATGGGATTATATATAGTTGATTTTTATTTTTTACATTTTCTGCATTTGTCAATTTTTTCTGCACAAACTTTTAAGAGAAAACATGAGGAATGCATTTGCTTGCCTCATTATTTTTCTCCCCATAACATATACTAGTTAGGGAAATTTATTGCTGATATGCAAAGTAAAGTGAACAATGGATCATTTTCTCCAAATATTGCTAGTCTTTAAAATATACACTAGCACTATTTACCTTCTGCTTCAGTAATTAATGAAATTCTGGATAGCAGCCTTGATATTTTTTCATGATGTCTTGCTCAATGACTTGGATTCGACTTCTGGAACAGAGAAAATGTCGAGAGGAGCAAAGGTGGCCCTGGATGGTGAAGCATCTATTTCATTAGCTATTTGAAAAATAAATTACCTCACTTCCTTTATTACTGTAATAATTAACCCACATTCATACAGATTCTGACCAATGCTATATATTATTTATCACTCCCCATTTGTGGTTTGGTGGTCAACCTAATGGGTATCTCTGTCAGATGATTTGTGTGTGTGAAATATTGAGAAAGCTTTCATTTGCTCTCTTCATAATTACTCACCGGAAGAGTCACAATATATGTTTAAAAAGCTTGCAATAGTAAGACCACAGGGGAATAGGTTTTAATTCTGACTTTTCATTGACTTCCACTGTGTCTTGCCCATTTTAATGAATACTTAGCTATGTCTTGTGTCCTAATTACATGAGACCCCCTGTCCTTTTCTCAGATCTTAGGACATAATAGTCACTCATTAAATGTTGTGGCCTGAGAAGAAATGACAATATTTTATTGGCCTTTTAGTCTCCTTTTGCTGTGGAAAGTCCTTGTCCCAACAGTACATTTTGATCCTCTGAAGTGAGGGTTCCCTCATGCACCACCCACATCTAGAACAGGGGGAGTTTCCTTCATTTGGCCAACAGCAAATATTTATGGAGTGTTTGCTGCATGCTGGGCTCTGAGCTGATTTTGGCAGAGGTCTAGTTTTTATGATGTGTAGTTGATTTCACACCCTCTAGCAGATGCAGGGCAAGCAGCATATTCTTCAGGCCAGGCACCAGCGTGACTGTGAGTTTTCTCTGCTTTGAGGCCCAGGAGTTAAGCTCCTGCCTTCTCCCTAATCCCTGGAACAGGCAGAGGATAAGCACTGCCAGCACTTCAAGTGTGTCTGCAAAATACAGACAAATTGCTGCTCTTTATTAGAGGTATGGATGAGGGACTTTGGAAACTGAAATGACAGGGTTTTAAGTTTCTTAGTTACTTTTTCTCAAGCTTTACTTTCAGAAATATCATGATTTTAGTGGTGTAGTTTGCTGCCAATATCTCTCTCCCTTCATCCTTTCCTTCTCTTTAAAGATCCTAGAAATAAAATTAGATCTCATTAATGATGATATTCACCGATTGGGAAAAATACTGAGTCTCTTCTTCCTAAATTTGTTTCTTTGTGAGAAATGTGCCCTCTGTCCTGCTAGAGTCCTGCTTCATGTGGATATTTCCTTGACCTTGTCCTTTTAAGCTCTCCATAGAGTCAGGAGTCCTTGTCTTTGATTGTTTCCAATTCACTCTCTACTAACTCTGCTACCCGGATACTGGCCAAGAGTCTTTTCACCTTCCCAGAACACAGAAGAAAAGTCCTTCTTCATTTTTCTCTGCCCCCACCCTTTCCTTCCTCTTCACTGTCTTTGTATCTTTCTCATTTCAGGCTCTTATCTAGCCTTGCTTCCACAGTTACTGGTCATCATGGTTCCCCTGCATATACCCAGGGTCCTTGCCCCTTTTTTGCAAAATAGCTACCTTATTAACTCCAGCATCTCCTCCATCGTGCATCACAAAACACCTTCCCCCTCCAATGAGCAGCTTGCAGGGATGTGTGCTTGCCTCCCTCCCTTTAGCAAAAGGCCCCATAATTTCTTTTATCTGTATCACTCTATCTCCTTCTCCTCTTATTCCCTCTTAGTTCCTGACCTTGCTTTTGTCTACCCTGAGAAAATCAACTGTTTCAGAATATAGACTTGAGAACTCCCCGCACCCCACCTCCTAACTTTTTTTTTTTTTTTTGTGATAGGAGCTGTATTTATTGTGGGAAGTACCCAACTCCTAACTTATGTGCATTGTCATAGATCTGCTTTCCCTCCCAACACTCTGTTCTTCCAGGACAGGCCCCGACATATGCATAGGATTCTGTTCTGCTTTACCTCTTGAAGAGCATCACCCACAGTTACTCTCTCCTCTACCTCCTCCATGACTTTCCTTCTGCACTGGATCACTGCTGTCAGCTTACACACTATTGTTTCTCACATCTAAAAAAAAAGATTTATCTTATTCTTATACCTCTGCCTCATTCACTGCTTCTTTCTCCTTCACTTCTTTCAGTATCTCTAGGAGTTGTTCTTCTTGTCTTCATTCCACTCTTACCATTTCTTTCATTCACTCACATCAGGCTTTCAGTTCACATGCAATTCCCTTAAGGTCACCATGATACAGACTTTTCATTTTCCTGTTTAATTTCCCTTGTTAATAAAACCCTGTTGTTTAAATTGCATTTGTCTGGCAACTGGTTTGCACAGGTGGTATGAACCTGAGAGAATATGACTGGCAGAAGCCACATTTTAAATGTGGCATGTTGGTTGGAGGCTTTTGCCCCTTTTGCACCAAGTTCTATTATGGATAAGCCCTAGTTATTCTCAGTTTTTATCCTGGGTCTGCCAATACCTCCCAATTCAGATTCCTGTTTCTCCCTAGGCACTTTCTTCACTTGACTCATTTCTTCAAAGGAAGCTGCAACCTCCTTTTTTCCCTCCCACCTCAGAAGTGGCTACCTTCCTCTCCCCATGATGACCATTGCCGGGTCTCACAGCACAGCATCTAAGCCTCTCCCCTCCTTACCTGTGTGTCCTCTTTAGTGGAAAAAATTTCCAGTCTCATGGCTTTGAATCCATGTTCATGTTTGCTTTTTCTAAATCTCATGTTCTCTGAACTTCAATTCTGCTCAATGTTTCCAGTTTGGAAGCCTACGAGACTTCTGACTCTTAGCCATCCCAGAACAGAGACCTGCACCGTCCCCCAAGGGGATGTTATGCTCCCAGCTCTAACCCATCTCAATAGATGTGTGTGTTCATCCCTCTCTTCACTCACACCCCTTGTTCAACTCCTTATCAGCTCTGCCTTCAAAATAGATCTGGAATCCATTGTTTTGCTTCCTCTCCAAAATGGCTAATTTGGTCCAAGATTCCCTCATTTCTCTCCCAGAGAATCTGGCCACACTAACCTCACTGCTGTTCATAGTCCACCTTTGGTTCACTCCTTCTCTATGGCCATAGTAGTTGTGGTTCTCTCTGGAATATTCTCTTCTTCCTGGTGTCCTTGCTCAAATACCATCTTTACCAAGAGACCCCCCTCACCAAATTTCAGTCCTTACTCCTTTTGAAAGTTCTCATGTCACTTTGCTGCCTAACTTCTCTTCAAAGCCCAGAAACACTATATACTTCTTGTTATTACCTGTTTCACCCATAACGTGTACACTGCATTGATGGCAGGATTTTTGTCATTTCATTCATCTTAATGTATCTCACAATAAGTGTTTATTGACTAAGTCAGTGAAAGAATGAGTGTTTCAGCTTGCATCTTGGAGACAGCAAGGTTCAGGGCTATAATGAGAAGCATTACACCAAGAGAAAATGCCTTCCAAGGTCATCTTTTTAAGTATATGTTTGCTTATCAGAGGGTAAGGACTGTATTTAAGGTACAATATATGATGCATTCCTTGTTTGAGGTAACACTGAAATCAGCTCTAAGACCCTTTGCCAAAGTTATTGTTCAACCACATGACTTGTCCTCCACTCCAGGACCACGGCCCTTGGGTCGGGTCTCTGGTTTTGGCTCCTCCTCTCTTTGCTGCCCTGGTCAAACTTCTGCCTTACTGGTCACTCTGTGGGTTAGTTACCAGAAAGCCCAAGGGCACCTCCTCTCTCTCACAGCCTCTGATTTCAGTGAAAACTGGTGTTTTCTTCGGAGTGAGAATTGGAACCTCACTTCATCCACAATTTGGCCCCATCACTTGGAAGCAATGATTAAAACCTACCATTCTTTAGGCTAAATCTTGGGAGAACTAGACCTGGCTGAATATCCAGGGGAGGAGGTAAAAGGCCAAGGTATAGATCCACTACTAATTCAATGCAAAGGCCTTATGACCCTTTAGGCCCTAAACACCCAGCTTTCTGAAAAGATGTGAAAGTCCATAAGTGGGGATATTTTGGATGAAGGTATGAGAGAAGGCATGTATTGAATCACCCCCTAATCCACCCTACTGATATTGCTTCTCTGAGTAATATTTGACTACACATTTATTTTACTCCATTTCCTGTATTTGACTCAAAGTTAAGCAGATTTCTCAGCAACTCAGTACCTTCTCTTGCAAACTAACCTCTGGATAGTCTGTGTACATCTACTCACAAGACTCCTAGTACCTGGGAAAATCTCAGTAAATGCTAGTCCTTCCCATAATAGTGCACACAGTAGATTTTTATTATGAACCTTTAAACTGTTCAGCTCATTCCCTGGATTTACAGTAACAGCAGGTACTATAAGTGGAGCATCTCAGGAAGTTTAGAAAGTAGATCAAATTCTGTTTTCTACCACTCTCTCAGCAGCTTCCCCTCACAGCACAGGGTCCACCAGGTCTGGGAAAACCTTCAAGTTTGTAGACTTTTATTGCTCTTCATTTTCCATCACATAAGGCTGTCCACCCATTATGTTTCATCCCCAGGGCCCTACAGACAGGTTGGTTAACTGTTGAGTGGAAGTTCAGTTGACAGTTTTCTTTGTGAGGGGAAAATGCATAGAATATGGTACTCAAAGGTGTAATTTCTATCACCTTGTGCATCCTGGCCCTGCTTTTACTTGTAAGGAAGCCTCAGTTAGGGTGTGTGAATGGAGAAACAGACATTTCATGCCAGGTATTCTATAGAACTAACACACGAGAGAATAGAGGCTTCTACACAGTGTAGCTGAGAACATAGATAAGTGAAGTGATCATTGAAAAGCATGGCTATCTTCAAGACCTGCAAAAGGTTTCAGCAGAGAGGAGTAATTTTTTTTTTCAGTTTTAAGTGGTCAAGGAAGGCATCCTGAAGTGGTGGCCCTTGATTAGTAAAAGATAAGTAGGAAAAACTGTGAAAATGATTGACAATGGAAAAAAAGAGTTAAGATACGTCCCAATAGGGGCACAGTGTTACCAGTCACTGCTACAGTTGTTAGGAAGGGTGGAGGTAAGAGAAAGAGAGTTGGAGAGTCTAGAAATGAGTTTGAGGCCAAGACCTAGATTAGGAATTTTTTGGTAAGGCAGTGATATGGAGCTTGGACTGACTTTAAGCAGTAATGCTGGGATTGTAATGGAGGACCAGAGTGGCATTTTTGATAATTCTCTATAGCAGTATGGGGAATGAACTAGAGGAAGCTAAAAGAAGGCTGATGTGGTAAACCAAGGAGGCAGCTGAGGTAATAGCTGGATAGGCCTAATCCAGGACACTGTCCATTGCTTTTTCTGCTAGCATTTGCCCAGCCAAAAATGTCTTACTGTCTGGGATAAAGCAATGGGCTCTTTGTTTATAAACATATCATAGACTACTCCCATATTCAGAGTAAGAGAATTTTTGTAAAGGGTGTAAATTGAGAGCAGGGACAAATGTCCTCCTACTATTTGCTTATGACATTTCCTGATGTTTCTAGGTAACTTATGTCCTTGGTCTTTCTCTGGCTATTTCCTGTAAATACCTGACATTTCTGAGGGAGAATTGAGAAAAATAGACACTATTAGAAGCTACAAAGTGTTACAGAGAAATAAGGGCTGTGCTGTTATTTGTTTTTGCCAGTTGCAGAAGGGACTGCCTTCCTAGAAATGTTTCTCATGATTTCCTGGGTTGAGAAAACTTTGTGAGGAAGATTTAATACTGATGGGGGAAGGGATTTCTGATTTCACACAATTATCAGTTCAACTGTTCCACTTTATTCTTGTTTGCCTCCAAATCTGATAATGCTTAATTGTGTAGAATCAACCTTCCAAGGTTGAGGATGCTTAGTTAACAATAATTCAGTTGGTTGGCTTATGAGTTAAACCTGCCATACACACTTTCCTCTTATTATTATAATTTTAAAATGTTCTGAGCAATTGGTCCTTGTGGACAAACCTCTTATCTTCCTCTTCATTTGATCTATAGAATGCAGGTATTTTTCCAAGTGAAAATTATATTTTTAAATCATTTAAAGGAAACACATGGAATTTAATTTTAAACCAAGACTTTTTTTCTTTTACAGTCAGTTCACTTTTCAGGCTTCTTTATATCCCCCACCTGTATCTTTCAATTTAGCATTTTAAGATAGGAGTGTTTTATTGCCCAAGTCTTTACAACACCAAGGCCTACAAGTAGCAGGCACGTATAAAGAGTGGGCTTAGATGATATATATTAAAAATGATAAATCATTTCCTAGTCCTCCATAACACTTTATTTTCTCTGGCTCCTTAACTACTTCTGACTCATGTACCTGAACTGATTAATACCCTATCTTCCCAGTTACACTTTAATCTAAGGTCTGTGTTCCATTTGCCTGTCAATAGTGATAGCCAATAAATTAATCAGGCAGCCACACACGCTTTTCTGAGCAGACGACTGCCAGCGTGAAAATGCCAATCAAAAAGCAGGCAATTCTGAGTCGCCATTTATCTGGTACCCTCAAAACTCACATGGTTTTGCAATTGGAGCTGCAAATGCTCATTTCTTCATAGGCATGGGTTGAGGAAAAAGAGAGAAAGCTAATTAATGCATTCAAGGGATCCTACTGAATCAGCAAGCTCCTTAAAGGCACAACAGACACAAACAGGCAGCTGCAGCTTGTTGGGATTCAAAACAACAACAAAAGCGCTAGTTAAATATTTGAATAGCTAAAGTATATGTCTATTCATTCCCATGGAAATTGCTAAAATAGGCTGTCCTCCCATCTCCGGAGGAGTCAAAGTCATTGAAATCCTGAAGCCTTTCATTCTGTCAAACAAGCCTTTGGAGAGCAGGACATTTACATCTCCATAACAGGCCTTTCAATATTAGTGGTAATAAAACATGGGTGCATGGAAGGACTCCAGAATATGGTAACCACTCAATCCAACTTCTGGTGATGCAGGACTCTGCCTTATTGACAGACTACTCTTGCTGAAACCCTGTATGAGTTGGGCATCTTAGGTGTCTTGAACACTAAATATCTTCAACACTTCATATACTACCAGGGAATAAATACTAAATTTTGGATATTTTTTGATCCAAGGTCCAAACACTACAACCAGGATCCATCTTTGGGCTTCCTTTCATTAGCTTCATTTAGAGACAAACTTTCTTTCATATTTGTAACAAGGTTGACTTCCATCCAGATGCCTGCCCAGCAGAAAGAGAACATCGCTCACATCAACCTTTGTACACATGTACTGGGCTTGTTTTGATCATGTTTGGGCTTGGTTTTAGTCATATAACAATTCTTAAACAGTTCACTGTGACAGGGTATAGAGTTAATTCATTGGTCAGGCTTTATCCACCATTAGCCTCTAAGACCAGCACCTATAGTATTCTGCTCCCCATGATTGTATATACCTGGCCCAGTGAGTGTGCAAATGTATGAGTGAGCATACCTGGGCCTTCGAGGGAGGGCCTAAAAGGGTAGTATCACCCTGGAGAGACTGCTAGGGAGAATGTGGAGAGCACTGGAGGAAAGCATGCAAAGGATGTAAAGGAGAATGAGAGAGAAAGAAGCCACTATGAAGATTTGTGGGCAGCTGGGAGGTCCTGTTGCCTGCTTACCTGCCAGCACCCCGTAACCCTCTTGCCTAGCTTGCTTCCTTGACATAATGTTGGCCCAGCCTCCCTGCCTGTTTACCTGGTCCACTGACAGCATTAAAGCCTGTAAAAGTCACTGCAAGTGATGACATTTTTCTTTAATGCTAAAACTTATGATGAACCTACCCAGATTGGGACAGTTGTCCAATACTAGGATTAGAATTTGTGCTGACCTATTTATGTCAAATCATTGGCTTCATCTTCAATCACATTAACTGACTAGGGGTAGATGAATAACAAAATGAAAATCAGTCACAGTTGAGGAGGAAGAAGTAGATAAAGGACGGCAGTGAAAACAATAACAAAAATTGATTATCAGATCATCAAGACAAAATATCACTGAATGGGTAATTTAAACATTAAGACATTTTTTCACAGTTCTGAATGCTAGATGTTCAAGATCAAGGGACTAGCTGTAAGGTTTTGGTGAGAACTCATGGTTTACAAACAACCATTTTTTGCTATAACCTCACATAGCCTCTTCTCTGTGGTTTGCAGAGAAAGAGAGGAAACACTAGTGTTGTTCTCGCAGGACATTATTCATATCAGATTAGGGTCCTACCTTTATGACCTCATTTAACTTTAATTACCTCCTCCTAGGCCCAAGTATCTTCACGTTGGGGATTAGGGATTCAGCATCAATTTTGGGAAAACACATTTTCAATCCAGAACGCAAACATAAAATGAGAATTCTCAGCTGCATGTTTAACTAATCCTGTTTTATCCACCAAAAGTCTACTGTTTTCATGGTTTTATAGTCTGAGAGTCTGAGTAAATGTGCTTAGGCAGATTCTAATGCACATAGGTGTTTCTACTCATAACTCTAATCATAGTGTAGCTATTTTTTAATTTCTATGAATTTAGTAACCAAGAGGATTACTTGATATTTAGATATGATTCTAGAACTATGAAACAATTTGAGGATCACCAGACAAGAGACCTTGTGTCTTTTTAAACTCATCTCTCAGAAATGCTCTTAGTGAAAAGCTATGAGCTCCACAAGGAAAATGATGATGTGACTCAGCTTAATTACCCACTTATTCCATCAGACCTAATTCCAAATTATCTTTGACAATTAAAAAAATCAAATTTCCCCCTTAAATGATGAAGATTTACATAGCTGGTAGTTTCTACTAAACTAATCAAAGACAGTTCCCAAGATGAGCTCTGAAATGTGACAAACAGGACCAGAATCTTTGGGGAAAAGTGATGGACTTCCAAGGACCCTGCTAGTAAGGTTGCAACTCTTACTTGTCAATATGAGTTATCATAAGTTTTAAATTTTTCTTTTATTACTTTATTGTTAACATTTATACATTATGTATTTAAGTTGATGGCTGCCTTTAGAGTGTAAATATGTGGATATATATATATATATAATCTCTTAACCATATATATAGTAGATTTTTATAAAATAAAAGCCCCATGTTTTTACAGATAGAACTACTTTTAAAAAGGTTCACTTGGAAAGTCATTATTGTATCAGCTAATATAGGCTTGGTTATGTTGCAAGAACAAATAACCCTTAAAATAAAATGACTTTTAAGGTAGATTTTGCTGAGCAAATGGGGTTTAATGATAAAAAATGGCACTTAAAGGTTACATTTCAGATAGAAAAACAGCTGGCACCAAGATAAAAAATCTGGATTCTCCCTGTCATTAGGTTCTGTGATTATTTTATTCTATTCTTCATTACAGTCTCAGAATTTACCATGCAGCTTTACAGCTAGCAAGTGGTCAGAGCAAGTGGCTGAATTAATGAACTAGTAGAGCATATTTATAGCATTTTCACTATAGAATACAAACTAATAGTTGTGGGATCAGTGTGTTTTAAGGGGAGTCACAAATGATATTGCTAAGATTGGGTTATTAGGTTAGATGAAAGTTTTGAAAACCACTGAGGATTTTGTGCTTCATTATTCCTTTGCTCTTATATTTATATAATAATAGAATGTTTACAGACGTTTCACAGACATATCAGTTCATGTGATCCTAGAACAACTTTCTAGGTGGGTAAGGCAGTAATTACTACTCTGAGGAGAGACTCTCAGAGACACTAAGTCATTTTGGGGTATCTATCAATAAATTGTGCTTCAAGACTCAGATCTCAGATATGGACTTCAAATCCAGTTTCTGCCCTCCTCATCTTCCCATCCCCCCCCCCCCCAATTGCCTCTCCATTATGGGGACAAAATAGCACTTTGCTGTGTTGAGGAGCAGCAGAGTGACAATGTCAGAGCTGTTTTCTGATCAATTTAAGATAAGCTTGAAGAGAAAGGGACTGGCAGCTAGCATACCACCAATGACACAGATGCTTTTTAAAAGGGATAAAAGAATTTAGGATAAATTTTACGTCTGCAGACCAAAGACCTAGACCAGTAATTCTCAATCTAGTAGTCTTTGACATTTTGGACCTTAAGTTCTTTGTTGTGGATATATACCCTTTAATCTCTAGCAACATTTCTAGCCTCTATTCATTAGATACATAGGCTCTGATCCCCACTCCATCACTACAAAACCCCCAAATGTTCCCAAACATTGCCAAATTTTCCCTGGAGGAAAAATCATATTCATTTGAAAACCACTGACCTTGCCAGTCAATTTTGATCTGTCTCCATAAAGAGCAATGGATCTTAAAAAGTACATTGGATACGTAGCAGGGATAAAAGAAATTTAGTTTCATTCTATGGATTGGGTTATTTCCATGGATGGTGTGTAACTGCCTCCAGTGATACTAAACAGGATGTCTAATAGTTAATTTCTGTGCCCTGCACTGCATTTTAAGCAATGGGTTCTCATTTTGTTCTATTTATGGTCATTTTATTCAAATTTTCTTTTTTGGCATCCACCTTATAAGTGCAGATAATTCTATTATGTTCTATTATATTATGGGATTTCCTAATAAAAGAATTCAGAGTAATAAAATTAAATGGCTTAGCTATTGTATTGGCCTCACACGTTTCCTGACTTTGACTGGGTTCAGAAATGTTTGTGTGGTGCGGTGCGGGTGGGTAAAAGGGAAGAAAAACAATGGGCCACAAAGAAGGAAAAACATACTGGGGGCTAAAATAAAGCATAGCACCAAACTCAGATTGGAGGGAAGAATATGAATATAACTGAAAATGGAAACTATCCTGTAGTGATGATATGGTGTGCTACTCCTACGCCCCCCCCCCCACCATTGTCTCTTGTTTGAGATTGCAGATTTTAAGGACAGGTATGCTAAAATGTGAGAATGACCTTAGTTAAAATTTTTTTTTAGGGAGAGGCAGGGGGAGAAAGATGTGAAATGGTTAAGGTAAAACAGGTTTTTTAAAAGGCGGGAAATCAGGATATATAAAGGGTGTGAAAACAAAGAGAGGAAGGAAGATGCGGATTTGGATCTTGATTCAGAGGCAATATAGAGATCGGATAGAGAGGTTTAATGGAGGAGAGATGGGAATCAGCCATCTTGTAAAGATGTGAGCCATGTAAGCTTGGCCATGTGGCCACCAAGAGCCTGAAACCCTTGGCTGGCCCAGACTGGCAACATGTGTGCTAAATGCAGTTAAGGAGTTTGCAGATTTGAACTTGGTGTTAGAGTTTGTTTTGCTGAGTTTAACTTGGGTCTGCTAGAGGCCATGAAAGACAGGCCTAAAAAAAAGTAAACTTTACTGGGTCTGGTACCATAAAGTTCCTGCTACCTGAAGACGACAAGGAGAAGGCAGTGTGGATGACAAGGAGAAGCATGCCAAAGGAGCGCCCTAAAGAAAGATATCTTTAAACCCGTGGAGAGGAACTTTGACTGATTGATTTTGGTGAGATGATCAGGACTGAGAGACTGAAAATGTCTGGGCAATCTGGGGAAAGGACTTTGGACAATGCTGAGAAAGGTTTTGGACAATGTTAAAGTATTCTGAGTCTTACATTTTCTTTTGTAGTTATTAGAGTAATTAAAAATTACTTTATTAGCAATAAATTAGTCTGCACTGATAGTCTTGCTTTGGTTTGGTATTTTGGTTGAGAAGGCTGGGGATGGTGGTAAAAACCCACAAGTGGAGTGTTTAAACTGTGTTTTAAAGTTTTTCTTTTTAGGTCTGAAAGAGGGAAAAAAAGCAGAGAAAAGCTAGTAGCTGATGTTTGCATATCAATGGTAAAGGTACAGTGTAAATGCTAATAAACAGTGTGTAGCCTGCTTCCTAGGGAGAGAAGCAGGCCTTTATGTGTTAAGGTGCAAAGCCCTTCATGGTCACCCTGTTTCAGTGAGAAAAACGCTGGACTTCCTGCCACCCTCCTGATCCCTCCAAAATCCCACAGCACAATCACAAAAACATGTCTGACATGGTGCCTTGCTTTAGGAACAACAAGTGATGGTTAAAGGGGACTAAAAAAATAATCCACGTTATTTTTTATATATGTATGTATGTATATATATATAGGTATATATGTGAATATAATATATACATAAATGTATAAATACAAATGTAGCTATAAACTTAGAAAGTTCAAAGACATTTCCAAATGCATTTTACGTGACAAAAAGAATGAATAGCTCCAGTTCCTTCCTTTTGGAAACCTCACTTGGTGATTGGGCACAATCCACAGACAAGTCTGAGCAAGTCAGCTGAGATCTGAGTCATTGTTTAGTTTTTCCATGGAAACAAAAACTCATGGAAATTTGACTTAAAGTGTGTGCCAGATTATAGATTTGTCAATCTGCTTGAGGGCTACTGACATCAATTCCATGATGATTCTCTGAGAATTAGCCAATTTGCTTCCTAAACACTTGTTGCCAGTGTGCACCAACATTCCTTTACAGAGAGAAGGAAATGGGGGTGATTCTCAAGCAGCCATATCCCCGGTGTTTAAACCATGATCAATAGAATGCTTTGTACATGCACTCAGCCATCACCTGCCTTCCCTACAGGAAGTTTGAGACAACTGCCAAAAATGTATATAGAGCATTTTGAATTCTCCCTGGGGTAGTATAATAGGCAGAGGTTTGATCTACCTCTTGATTCTGTCAACTTTCACTCTTCAGCCAAGGTTACCTCTGCCATTCTCACCATTACCAGTTAGGAAGCTAATCATGAGGAATTCTAATTTCCTCTTTTTTACTGATCCAAAGACTACTGTGACAACCTTCATTAAAGAAGCCTTCAGAGTTCACAAAAGATTTTACAATCTCAACACTTTTTGCAATTTTGTTGTGAATGACTAAAATGTAGACCAATTGCATTTTTCTTTTAAAGATTCCACATGTTCAAATTTAAAGTGAGAAGTCATTAAGCAATTTTTTTCCTTAAAAAAATGTATGAAATATGAGATGAGGCTATTTTGTCACATTCCAAGCAAGTCTAGTTTTATCTATTCCCAATTTTGAGGCTTTTGAACTTTAAATCTATAGGATTTAAGACTCTACTCAGCTTTTCTTTTTCAATGTTGCAGTAGAAGCTGACCAATTATCCCCAATTAAAATAATAACTAATCTCTAGTACATCTTCTGGCATATAGAAACTATTCAGAAAGTACTTTTTTTAATACTTTTGCAGAGTTTAAGTCCTTCTCTCAAAAAGAGGATATAGTGACCCCCCAAAGCATTTGAGTATTTATTTAGCAGGAGAAAAATCTAGGTCATTTGACTGAGTGCTTTTTTTAAATTGCACATGATCTCACATTCCCAAAATACTCATACTCAGAAAAGCTACCCAAGGCTACGTGGCAAACTATTCTCAGTCACGTGTATCTGATGATTGGTACTATGAACTGCTGTAGCTTGTGCAGGCCTTTGAAGTTTGTTCTCAAGCCTCTGTATTTATTGAGTAGAAAACATAACCTATAATGAAACAATGATTCAGCTAAGGTCATGTTGGTTGTTTTTTGCTGTGACTAGAGAGAGATCCCACATCTGACATCTAATGAAGTATGTTTATTCCACCTCCTGCCTAGAATTCTGGGTTCTCAGTATTAGCTACTTTAAATCATATCTTAAGTGAGGCTTCATTGGTAGGTCATAGGTCATGCATCATGAAGGTAGCAAGCATATTTGCATAGCATGGTGGTTTTTTATATTGGGTGTATAATTTGCAAGTTGGTATTTTCATTGGACTTCTACTTCCTATTGAAAAATTGTTGTTCTCATTCATTCATTAGACAAATATCTATTGAGGGTCTCTGCTGGATACAGGAGATAATGGTGAACTACACAGACAAGATTCTTGTAGCAAGTTGGTGTCTCACTCTTAGCATCCCCAAACTCACCCAGTGTCCTACTATAACACCTCTTTCTAAGGACACTTCTTAGAATAATGGCCTCAAGGTTCATCAATAGCAAGGTTTGTTTCTTTTTTGTAGTTGAATAATATTCCACTGTGTATTTATGCTATATTTGCTGTATTAATTTATCTATCAAATGGGAATTTACATTACTTCTGTGTTGGCTATTATAAATAATGCTGCAATGAACAAGGAAGTATAGATGTTTTTTTCAGGTCAGGTCAGTATTTTTGTTTCTTTCAGATAAATACCCAGAAATGGAATTGCTATATCATATAATAGTTCTATTTTTAATTTTTGGAGGAATCTCCACACATTTTTCAATAGAGGCTGCATCAAAAGAATCTTTTTTTTTTTTTGGTCTGTTCGTATAATTGGGATTATCTCCCTACCATAGTTCCAAAGTAGGTAATGATTCAAATGTAACAGTTCATTTCTTACAAGTCAATGAGAGTCAGGCATAAATAAAGTTTCATTGGTTCTCAGCCAGAACAATGGTTTACAATAAACAGAACAAAACCCGGAGAGTGAGTAAAGAACTTTTCTGCAATCTTCAAGTCATAGCTTTTAGTTGTATCACAGGTGTTGTCCTCATTCCAGGTAGTACCAGGGGAAAGAAAAATGGTGTAGCAATCATAGGATGTCTTGATGGGCCAACAAGAGACACCCATCACTCTGTTTGATGGGCTAGAATTGACAGTAGGGTTACAGATGACCACAGGAGGACTGGGAAATGTCTGTTAAATTGGGACTCAGGAAGAAAGAGAAAACTATTGACTTCAGAAAGTAACTAGAGGTTTCATTTGTAATACACTTATTTTTTCCTTTCATACTTGTCACCTTGGAGATGTTTAATCTTACTTAGAGAACTATATAGTAAGCTGCATTGGAAATTTGAAGGAAGGGACGGAATGAAACCAGTGAAGATTGGTCAGAAACATTTTGGGCTATTTGCATCATGATTTCCAGGATCGATCCTTTAAGTTAAAGCAAATCCTCTTCCCTAAGAAGTATCCTGTGGAGTTGGGATTATGTAAAGTTTGTGTTCTTATGTAAAAGATTTAAGATTAAATTGAAGTGGAAACTTGGCCCCAAACCACACTATTCTGTTCCCTGAGAAACTGGAATCAATTTGAAGCAAACTATTACTCATTCCTATTATGTGTCACTTGGAAAGAAAGATGATTATATGTCAGCAAAGTGATCCTTTGCATTCGTTCTCTGTCCGTTCCAGTGACCAGTCATCCTAGTTTTTGTTTGAAATAACTGTTCTTTCTGCTACTCCGTCCAGCACTGACAGTATGCACTGGACTCAACACTCTCTGGTTCACACTTTCCTGGTAGCAGGGCAGCCCAAAATGCCTAGTTCATGTGTCCTTCGGGGAGTTAGTGTGACCATTTTCTCTTAACTTGTGCTCAATCGCCAATCCTGATTCCTTTAAGCGTGCTAGAAGACCACCCTATTTACCAACAGGCATGACATCATGCTTGCTTAAATTTCTCTAGAAGTCTCCTAAGCCAGTCTCTTGCCCTCAGTCTTTCCCTCTCATGATATTGTTTTGCCCTGTCACCAACATTTTTCTCAAATTTGTTAGAGAAAGGTTACATTTCAGTTAGTGAGTTGCATTTTCCCATTTTCTTCCATTACAATGAAAGTTAAGCTTTTCTTAGACATGGAAGGTGTCTTATGCCTTAAAACATAAAGAAATTGCATTTGAGAATATGGCAAAAATTTAATGTCTCTAGAGCTAAGTTCTCCTTTAACTCTAGAGTTGGTTATTCTCCTAATATGCTAACACGATCTGCCTAAAATTTAAAAAAGGAAGAAAATCCAGAAACTGCATTCTCATGAGATGAGAGACATCTCGCTATCATGCTCAGTCTGTGTTCCTCTCAGCACCCATGGGGATGATTTGGTTTCTTCTATGTTGCTGTTTCTAACTCCTTCCTCTGAGTTTCTCTTATGCTTCATCAATATTTTTCAAACCTCTGTATTTTAGCTGTTTCTTCTGAGAGATGTTTGCAAAGCAATCTTTCATTTGAGTCTCATTTTAAACTTGTTCGTGTGTTAGTGTGCTATTATTTTTTACATCCCTCCTTTTTGGTCAGAGAAAATTGAACATTCTTCAGCTGATGTGGACTTAATTGGTTAATTTTATAATTTAAACTCTTTGTTGGTCTAGATTCCAAAAGGAGTTTCTTTAAGCTTACTGGCACTACATTTGCTTTTGAAAGAGTTCTTTATTTTGCAGTGAATAAAGTAACTGTTATTAAGCAGAAAATTAAAGCATGTTTGGCAGTACTCTACTCCCAATGGGTGAAACATCACAGGAAATTGAGAAATTGTTTCTTTTTGGCCTTGTGGGAAAGTGTTGCTGATGAGATTTAGGATATAGGTTTTAAGACTACTGCTGAAGTCCATCAGGAAAGATGTATAGAATAAGGGACAACTTCCGGGGGCCAGATGTACCAATTTGACTTACTCTATCTGAGCTGTTAAATTTTTCAAGTACTCTGGGATATGGTCAAAGGAATTCTGTTCTCTCTTACATAATAATTGTCTTATTGTTAAAGAAGACTTTGGATTTTTTTAACAAGTTGGAACTAAATTTGTTTGAGGTTAGCCTCTATTGAAGGGCATCTCATTTGTGCCTACAATAAAGGGTATTTGGGGTACTCAAAAAGAAATGTGTTCCCCTAGGTAGGATGTGCAGCTTGTATTCTCCAGTTAAACTGTGGGTTTGAGAACTTGGGAAAATCCACTTTGGGCATGAGAACTATGATCTGTGTTATGAAACTGGATGTTTCTTTTCCTCTTTCCTTTCTACCCATAGAGGCCTCATTTGGATTTTGTGCCCTACCCCAGTGCAAGCAGTTTCTCCCCTCAGCCTGTTTTCTTTCCATGTTTCTTAAAGACCTGGTGGGTAGCATCACCTTATGTCTCATTGTCCAAACCCAAAACTTTGTTCATTCCCCATTTTCTCTTAACTTGTGCTTAATCACCAATCCTACTGATTCCTTTAAATGTGCTGGAAAGCCATCCTATTCCCCAACAGGTATACCATGATGCTTGCCTAAATTTCTCTAGAAGTCTCCTAAGCCAGTCTCTTGCCGTCAGTCTTTCCTTCTCATGATATTGTTTTACCCTGTCACCAAAATTTCTCTCAAAATAATCTTGATGATGTTACTGTCTTGAACTGAGATTTTCTACTGTCAGGAGGAGTTATCTACAGTTTTTTCTATAAAAGCTCAACCCTTGGCTTGGTTTTTGCTTATGTTGCTCAATTTTCTCCCCTTTGCCTCTCGATATACTCCCATTCTTGTCATAACTGAAAAACCTACAATGAGAATTCCCTCCTCTGTTTTTCCCAATTCTTGGCTAATTTTTGTCTGTTGCCCAAAGCCAGAGAACTTTCCCATGACAGCCCTTTGTCCCCTGGTTTGGATTGATGCTCCTCCTTTGAGTTCCTTAGGCCTGCACAATTCTAGAGAGTTAATTCCCCTTTATAAGCAACTTAAGGTCATGCTGCTCATTTCTCTCTGAATCTTCTTCTATAGCTATTGAATAAATAAATGAGAATCAACTTAGAATGCTTTTTTATATATAGCATTGAATCCTCAAAGTAATGTCGTAAACTTTGGTTAAGTATTTTTGAAGACTGGAAAGGTAACTATTATAAAGGAAAGATACAACCTGACTTGGCAACAAAGACTGAGTCTCTTGCTCAGGCGCTGTAAGTTGTGAGCTTTGCTAACTATATCTATTTATTGGAATCTCAGTTCTCTGTCCATGTATTACAGAGTCTGGGGGTGGAGGAGGCATTTGCTGAACTATAATGACTATATGAGCAAAAGGTTTCTGATTCTTTTCACATCTGCAGTTTTTACTGCACACGTGCCAAACACCAGTCTAGCAGACATGGATGCCAGTGGTTTCACATGGCACAGCTAGGAGGGGAGCATTTTCCAAGTTTCTGTTCATTTAGGTTGGAAGAAATGGAAGAAGGAGATGGTTCATCCTTAGCTTTCCCATTAGGGGATATTGAAAATACATTCATGCTCTGTCTTGACTTTCAATCAGATGCTCCTTGCTCAGGTGAAAGGTGAAGGATGACTGTGAGTACTGAGCTCTCTGCTAGGGATCCTGCAGTCAAATGCTCAAAGTGCTCACAGTTTAAAGGGTGAGGTCATTTACTAAAATGTTGGGCGAAGTGTGATAGTTGTCCTACTATATATGCTCTAAGTACCATTTTAAACATATATTCGTTTTGTCTGGAGAATGGAGAATAGATACCTATGTGGACATATAATGATAGGTCTGTGCATAAGAGGAAGAAGAGTTAGGAAATGATAAGGTGCTCCCGTAGTGGGAGGACATGTTAGCATGTGAGCACATGAGGGAGATTCAGGGTAGCCCAGGTGGGGGACATACTATGCAAGTTAATGAATGTTATAAAGAAGACTTTGTATTTTATTTTATATATAATTGAGAATTACAAATTATACATAGAAGAATGAAGTGACCAGGTTTGTAATTTAGGGGAGAAAAAGCTTTAGTTACAGGGAGAGCTGATTTAATGATGTATTAGCACACATTATCTAGTTATTATAAATACCTGGATGTAGTCCTTTATTATAGGTGCAAGACCAAAGAAACATGATTTAAGAAATAAGTTGGAGAAGGAAAATTAAGCAAGTGTTATTATAAGTGAGAGTTACGGTTATATAACATGCACACATACATATATGCATGTATGTATATACATATTATATATGCATAGATATTGATAGATAAATATCAAATATAAAAGGAGAAGATTTGATGGAAAATTTATATATTTAATGTGGGGTATGTTGTGTTTGAAATTTCAGTCATATAATTTGGGAAACTGAGAAGAAATCAAATGTAAATCTCCAGAATGCAGTGAAGAGGTCTGAACTACAGGGATATATTTGGAAGAACTTAAAATAAATAGAGATGGAAATCTTTTGAAGAGAAAGATGAAAGTAGGGAGAAAAGGAAAAAAGGAACACAATGGGATTTAGAGCTACTTTTAAATTTTTTTAAAAATATTTTTCAAAATTATTACTGTTATGAAAATTTTACATTAAAATTCAGTTTGATTAAAATCCACAACATTATTTTCCAAATTAAAAAATACCGCTAAATCTGCCATTCTGTCTCTTCACTATGCTAATTCTAGTGGGATATAAAAGGAAATACACTCCTACCCTCTTGCACAGTCTCAGTGAAAGTAAAATCCAATATAGGGGAAGAAATTTGATCACATGTGTTGAGAAATTTAACAGCATTCCTCCCTCTAGAATCAATACTTTCATTTTTAGGATTTATCATGAAGCAATGGTTTTGGTAAATGGGTTAAGGAGCACATAAGGTATGTAAAGATGTTCATCACAGTTCTGTCGGTTCTAGCTAACTATCAACATTGGCATGAATCTCATCTGTAGAGGACAGCTATGGTGTTGGCCTTCAGTGGTTTTCTGTATATTAGAGACATGATTTTGAAAAAGATGGTCAAGTGAAAAAGATAATCATAAAAAAATTCAATGTACAGTTTATGTAAAGCTACCTTAATCAAAACACAGAAAAACAAAAAACTGACAGGTAAGAAATTATACTGTGTTTTGAAAGGGGTTAGTCATTACTAAGAAATCCAAAAGACAGCCCCACCTCAAGAGACTGAGGACAATGAGTGTGGTTCACTCTCCTCTGTGCAAAGGAATCTTTATTTGAAATTGGATAGAGGCCAAACCTTCATCTCACTGGGAAACTAGGGAGAAAGCACTCAGAAGACTAATCAATCAGAAGTAAAAGTCAATTGAGAGTTTGAAAAGCTGAAGTTGTAGGACACCAGTGAGGAAAATAGTTATAATTATACTAGCAGAAAAATATATAATTATACTATACTATTATAAAAATATTATACTATTATAAAAATATATAATTATACTAGTAGAAAAATACCTACAATGACTTTGTTGAGTTAGACTTTTTTGAGTATGTTAAGTTTCTATGTATCTTTTCACCACTGGACCTTTTTTCTATGTAGCTTTTTAAGTCCCAACAGTCTATAAAAATTACTATGCATCTGAAGAGCTGGGAAACACAGTTACTCATTTGTTTTCCATTTCTTCATCAACCTCCCTTGTTTGTTCAGATCTCTCCTGCTGCACTGGACAGAATTCACATTGATCCCAGTGGGAATGATCTAGAAAAGAACAGAAAGGCCTAAGAAACAAATAGGTATTTCACTGTGGTATCGTTCACTGGAGATCCTCCAGGCATTTGGCATATCCTTTCTTACACCTGCCTCATGGAGCCTTGTGTAGTGAGAATGCAAAGTTGCTTCAAGCTGGCTGCCATCACACACCAATGAAACCCATGGAGATGGTGTCCCCTGTCCTCTGAATCCCTAACCAGCCCACTTGTCAGTGCCATATTTGTTCCTGGTTGTTTTCTTCACTGCCTGTCTCTACTCTAGAAAAGATCTACTTTATCTTACTATTTCCCCACACTGCTGTGCTCTGGAACCATAGTGTATCTGTCCAATGCTTTGCCTAGTTTCCACTGCTGCATATTCCTGTTAGATTGGTATTTAGAGGAAAGAAAGAAGGTGAAATAAGAGAGCCATTAGCCTACAGTTTTCCATTTTTCTTGAGGAGAGGCTGTTGTCTCTCCTCTGCTTTGAACCTCAATGTTCTCAGGATGAGAGGGAGTCTTGACACAAAATCCAAGATTTCCTTTCTAGGTTTTTAAGAGGAAGTTTCAGTTCTGGAAGAATTTTTGAGGGATTGTTATTTCACTGACAGAGCTGAATGCCTCTGGTTTATGCTTCTCTTTCAAAGTTTATTTTATGTTTTGTTGTGGTTTTCAGATTTCTCTTGGTTTGGATTTGGGAAAGTAAAATCAAGGTGTTGGTAAGTTGTTCCTCTCTCCTCTTTGAGAAAGTAATGAGTTTGTGTTGCTTAATTTGAGTGAAAGTACTTGGAACTTCTTTATACTTCTTGGTCTTTGATTCATCTTCTATCTTCCAGACTTCTGATTTGATGTAGAAAGAGGCATATACATTTTCCAGAAAAGGCATTACATTTGCTAACTTAGTTCACTGAATAATTTTGTACTTTTGAAGTGTACTTGTTTTAATTCTGTGAAGATTTGTTGACTCTTGACTCTCCTCCCAGTTGTAGGTCATTGTTGCATTAATAGGAAAGTTAAGGAAATAAAAAGCAACTACATTATAACTCTATTTACAGCACATAGTTGGCTGAACATTTAAGACTGGGCAAGTTTGGATCTTAACTTTATTCCATTGACCAAGATATAATAAATGTCTCAATTGGTAAATCAGTGTTCATTTATGACCATTTCTCTTTCAAAACAAGACTCTAATGTCCAGACGCTATGATTTGTGCCTGATTGCATTCTATTCCCTCCATTCATACTTTGCTGACGATTGGAAAGCAGATTTTGTAGCTACCAAATGAGTGCAGATAATGTATCTCATCACTAGGATTGAAATCAGGTGTGATCTCCCGGGACCTCCAATTTGTGAAGTATTTTCTATGGTACACAGACAATGAACAGAAATTGCATAGAAGGCATGAAAAGATAAGACTGTCTTACATCCTGCATGGGTTTCTAAGATCTAGCCAACTTGGGCATCTCTTCATTGCTATTTCTTTTGAGAGCAAGGTTAGCAAAAGGTAAATTGCAAAGTAGGGGGGTTTGCAGATATCAGATTCTGAGTCGTTGACCCCACAGCTGTTTATCCCTTCTACACAAGGAAGCCTTGTTTCTTTCCTTTTTTGACCCCCCCTTCTACCATCGGACTTTTACTACTGGTCAGTTTCTGTCAATGTCTGTGAGGCGATCTGAAAAAGATGATGAGGTGAACCTCTGGGTGACAGGCAGGGGCAGATTGGCCAGAGAGGGCCCAAAGGGAAAAGGCAGTTGGCTTTAAACTAGCCTTCTGAATACCAAGGTGAAAGTGCTCTTAACCAGCAAAGGAGAAATGGAGATGTGGCAGAGCTGAAACAAGTTCAATCAGCTCAGAACTTGTCCTCTCTCCCCAGGCCAGGAGCAAATTTCAGATACAACTAATCATCATCACTTTGCCAACTACCGGAGAAATTGTGCTTTCTGGGCAGTCTTAAAAGTGCACAATTTCAAGGCTTTGTGCTCTGTATGTGTGTGTTGAGGGGAGGAGATGGCTGATAAATGGTCTTTCAACTGCAAGAGGGGGTCTTCCCTCCACCAAATAGCAAATCATTCCCACCATTTAAACATTTTCCAGACCAGGTTGCCCTGTGGAGAGAGATGCTTGTTTCTGCTAAAGCTTCAAAGTTGAGTTTCATATTTTTGGGCAACAGCAGAGAGCATTCTTTGGAATTGTCCTTTCAGCTACAGTTGATCAGAGGGTCTGCTGTTTTAACTTGTTGGTTTATTATTACTCAGGTAGTGTGAGGCTGATAGGTCAGGAGATGGCTGCCATTGAAAAGACAGTTAGTGACTTCCAGTTCCCACAAGGAGGGGGCATCCCAGGCTATGAAGGTGACTCCCTGGGTCAGTCAGAATACAGAGAGAATGAGGGGGAAATGTGGATAAGAGCTTTTGTTGTGGTTTCCATGGGAAAGGGTCTGCGGGCAAGTAGGCAGGTTTAGGACTGACTAAATTGAGGATCTGCAGTGGTTCAGCCATGGGGGTGTCTCTAGGTTGTCTGGAACATGGATATGGGGTGCTATGGAAAGTGGAGAGTGCCTGGAGTATCATAGCATGTCATACAATAAGCAGTGTGTATGTCTGGGGGTGTAAAGTGCGAGTAGGTTTGTAATGAAAGGTGCTCAGTCATTGGCACTTTCTTCATTTTCTCCAGAGCTGTCTGGCTAAAGTGGGCACTCCCTCCAGGGCCAGTAGGATCACAGGTGGGGAAGCAGCAACACAAGGGGTACAGAATCACTCCAGGGCAATATCCTCTCTCCTCCTCTTGAAGGCATTATTGGTCTTGAAGAGAAGGAAAGTCCTTTCTCAGATGACCCTCAACAATTCTTACTATAGGAAAGTAAGTCAAAATTAGGCTGGGGGGGGGGGTGTCTGCAAAGCCATGTGCAGGCTGCATTTCTGAGAGGCTCTGATCAAAGAAATGTGCTTCTGCACCTGAGACCTATTACGCTAAAAATGGGCTAAAAATGTTCCAGACATCTCCCCCAAACCCAGCAAGTATGCACATACCCAGCAATTTAAAACTTTTCATTAATATTATAATAGTTTTTCAAGTCCTCAGATAAATTTCTTATAACACACTGAAATGCACCCCATTTTTTCCTCTTCTGTCTTTTTCTTGCGTGTCTCCTCAAGCACGTGCAGCAACACACAAAGACATCTCCAGTGACAGTCACAGACAGGCTGCTGTCAAATTGTATTGACATTCATTATCCCTGCTGAGAGCATTTCTTCCTTTCCAACTTTGCTGTTCTTTCCCTTAGATCAAAATGTTCCTAGAAAAGTAGGCTGCATCCCTGCAACCTCACCAGCCATATCAACCTTCCAGGGTTTGAAACATTAATAATGAAGGAAACAACACTTGAATTAATATTCCACTTGATGAATTGCTGAGCTTTATACGTTGCTCAGATTTGTCAACAGCAATCTATTGGTAAAGTGAAAGGCTTTTGAAAAAATTACTCTGGATGTTTTATTGCACTTCTAGGTTAAAATGTTTCTCCACCCAAACAGAGAGCCTATCTACTCCCTTGTAATCTGGGACCTAAGATTTGGAGGTTTTACTCAGAGAGGCCAGGAGAAGGAAAAGGGTCCTTGGTGGCATAAAAGAAACAAAGATCAAGTCCCTTGCTTGAACTCTGAGCATGAGATCCACTGAGTACATGGATGGTGATTTAGAACCTGAGCTACTAAGAGGTATCTTAACATTGTTTTTGAGGCATCAGTCTCCTCCCAAAGAATTAAAGGCTACAAGGATATTGATAACCACCTGTGCCAAAAGTGAACCAGGGAACAATTGGGATGGTGTGTTTTCAGCCTTGGCTGGGGCTCCAGAGCAAAGATCCTGACCTACTGGCAGCGGGTGGAGTATTAGTACATGACAATTCCTGAATTCCTGGGGGCAAATACGTAGTTTAAAATCTGCTGACAAATGTGAATTTTGATTGCACTTCTTTACTGAACGCAGGTGGTAGTATACTTTGGTAATCTCAAGGGGGGGCATCAGCTGTGCTGAGAAGGTCCAAGGGAGCTGGTGCTGGGGAGGTTTCATTCCCAAGACACAGGAATCAAGACACATTGTCCATCTCTAGGCTTAAGCTCTGCATGATAGACCTGTCAAAGAGCAAGCCAAAAAACAGGGGTAGTTAAGGTTGCTGTGAAGGACTTGATAGCTATTCTTGGCAGAATTCTGCTATTTGCAAACACTGGTGAGTTAGAACCAAGATGAGTGTAGTTGGTGGGTAAGTTGGCGTTTGCTTTGTGTCTTCTGTGGCTTCTAAATTGGCTGTGTGAGGACTTATTTGCAGAGTTAAGCCATAGCATATCATTAAAGGGAACTTAAAAGCACATCCCTTGAGAGAATGCTTTTAAAAATTATCTTTAATGGCAGTTGGCTGCCTCCTGCATAGAGGAATATCCAATTGTTCTTATGAATGATGACGATCCCATATGTGGAAAAATGGATCTTAAGGTTGTGGGATGGACTGCCATTATATCTGACCACAACTTTTACTTTTAGAATTACCATACTTCTTACTGAAATAGTTAAATGTGAGGGTAAAGGGAGAGAAAGAATGCAAGTATTGAAACCTGCATCTAGGTGGGTTGACTATAAATGCTTTTCCTTGCTCAGGAAGTAGTGATTCAGACTTCCGTTTCCTTAGTATGTGTCTGTGCTGACTGGGTAATCCCCTCTGCCTTCTTCCCACCTTTTTCTTTTCCTTTCTGTCTTATCTTTGTCTGGGCTTTTGCAGTAGCAGTGATCAGTGGCCTATTTCCATGGGGCCCTGCGCTTTTTCTGTCTATCCACTGCAGAAATATGTATAATGTAATCTTGTTCTTATATATGAAATGCCTATCACTGATATTATGGCTGCATTGAATCTTTCATGTTGACACTTACCTTTGTGATTGTAGTTTTGATCATGAATAGTATGAGTGTAGTGGTCATGGGTCAATGTGTCAAATGTAGTGATCAATGGGTCAAAGTGTTTAAACAAGACAAGAGTTGACTGTATTTTTTAGCACATTCATTCAAAGACTAGAAAATATAAATCCTTTATGAAAAATGCCTTGGCTATTCCTTTAGTATAAAAGCAATTACAAATAATGTAGTTAAAGGCAAAGCAGGTGAGTCTGTCATGGGATAACTCCATCATTATTATGAAAACATTTTTAGGCAAAAGTGTTGCAAATAGTCTGAGGATACACAGGAAGAAAAAAAGGAACACAGTAATGGGTGAGTTCAATGTAATTCTAGTCCACCAGTTTTTAGTTCAGTTAGCAGTTCCTACTACTAATTCATGCTTATGAAACACATATTTAACTGTACAAAACATTTTCATATCAGCAGTGTCATTTTTACCTCATAAAATAATAGGAATATATAGTATTGTACATTTTACAAGTGTGAGTGGATATAGAGGCATAATGAAGGTAAGTGACTGTTCAAGGAATGGTGAAAGCAACTTAGATCTTTGAACTCCTCTTTCAGCACACTGTGAAAGAGAAGTTCTGCATTTGTGCCTAGAGTTTCAGTGAGACAATCTTTTGAAGATGTTCAGAGAATAGAGAGAGTTTACATACTAAATTACAGAAAGAAACAGTGGAATTGGAAGCTCCACATTTTGCTGGTGGGAATATGAAATGGAATGATATCTCTGGAAAACAGTTTGGCAGTGCCTCAAAATGTTTGACATAGTGCTACCAAATGATCCAGCAAATCCACCCTGAAAAATGAAAATGTTTGTCCTCAAAAAAATTGTACATGAATGCTCATAGCAACATTCTTCATAACAGTTCCAAATTTGAAACCATTCAATGTCCATCAGCTGATGAACAGATAAACAAAATGTAGCTTATCTACAGATAGAAATATTTCTTGACAATAAAAATGAACAATGACATGTCACAAAATAAATGAACCTTAACACATCACTTTAAAGGAAAGAAAACTTTCCTTATAGATTATGATTCCATTTATGTGGAATTTCCAAAATAGAATACAGATGGAAATAAATCTATTGATACCTACGACTCTGAGTGGGGAGAATGGGGAGTGACTTATAATTAGGATAATAAAAATACTCTAAAATTAGATTCTTGGAATGGTTACAAAACTCTCTGAATGTATTAAAACTTACTGAATTGTATACTTTAAATGAGTGGATTTTATAGATGTGAATTATAGCTCAAAAGAAGTATTACAAGATTACAGGAAAATGTGTTTTTCCAACTCCAGGGCCAGCTTCAGTTATCAGCAATGATGATGACTCTGCCAGTCCACTCCATCACATCTCCAATGGGAGTAACACCCCATCATCTTCAGAAGGCGGCCCTGATGCCGTCATAATTGGAATGACCAAGATCCCTGTTATTGAAAATCCCCAGTACTTTGGCATCACCAACAGTCAACTCAAGCCAGACACATGTAAGTACAGCTTGCTTATACTTATTGACCATTTGTTGCACAGTTGTAGCAGTATGTTTATCAGAGTCCAGACAGGGAATGACGGAGGAGAGGGCCAGTGAAATGGCTGAGGATTCTTGGGACTATGGGTCCATGGAGTACTTTTTTTGTTTATGGAACTATCAGGGTATGTTTCCTGTTGGAACTGTGGTAGATAGTGACTTCTCTTGGGATCCATTGCCTAAAACTATCTGTCAACATGAAGTTGGATCAAGGTACATTAATCTTCAAACAGAGACAGAAACCAGTGTTGCTAGAAGTCACATACCTCAGTTACAAAAAAGACAATTGATGAGATTTCAATTTGAAAGTCTTTAAGATACACAACAGCAGTGGTGATAGAAGGTGCTGTATTGCACACATGTAACATTAGTTCAGGAAGCTATTGTTCTTCATCCAGTTCTACTTCTCAGCATGAAACTGGTACTGCCATTACAGCAGAGACATCACAACAGATGTTTGCCTGCTAAGTATGTTGACTTAAATTTCTTAGTACCAAATTAACCCATAATTAATCTCTTGGAAATTTCCTCAGAAACTCTTATCCTCTCCTCTGAGTCATTGCTCATCTATATTAAATGGATCATAGCCTTGAGGACAACTAAAAAAACAAACAAAACATAGTAGACAAATAGGTTTATATTAGAACATCAATCCGTCCCTCACACATGAAGAAGCAGTCATGAAAGTTAGAATATCAGGTGACCCAGATTCCAGAGACTTTCTGTCCCTGGTGAATGGGTGCCTTCCATCTGTTTACATTTCTTACCCTATTTTTAATAGGGTTCTTCTCCCCTGTATAATACACTCTCTCCTCCTACCTTACCTCTCCCTCTCAGAGGTAAGGTAGCATGATTATAAGATTAAACTTTGGGCATTGGTTTTACATTGAAAACTCCCATAGGACAAAGGGGTTTAGCAATGAATATCTTTATAAGTAAACACCTGCAGTTTTCTTTGATCATTCAAATTCACTGCATGGTAGGTTTAATATTGGATTTGAGTTTAAATGATAGAGCTGTATTATAAGTTTGTAATGTGAGAGACTGGACCACACTATATATTTCAGTGGAAAATGTAATATGACAAGATAAATAGAATAGCATAATGAAGATTATTGAGCTTCTTGAAATATATTATTAAACTAATATCATCTTTATGCTATGAAAAAGATGTGTGGAAGCTTGGCTTAAAATGTACATTCATTGTTAAGAATCTTTCAAAATTCTTGAATTGACTTGCATGAATATTGAATAAGGCAAAGCAAAATACTGTGATGGGAAAATATGCCAACAGTTTGATCATTCTGTATAAGAATACTTTAGCAACTCTGACTCACCAGTTCTAGACTGTATGATGTGCTTTGGTGAGCATTGGGTTGTAATAGAATTATAGATCACTAAAATCAACCTATACTCAAAAGTTTGCTTTCCTTTGTTAGTGAAGAAAAGATAAAGCTGAATAATCAAATAAATAAGATCAGTTCAACAAGTGCACAGAGGAAATGAATAAATTAGCAAAAAAGCAAACAAACAAGCAAACAAAAAGTATATCCGATAGAAAAAGTGACCCAGATTGCTGTGGAGTATGTGGTTCTACCTGGAGCGGTTTTCTTTCCTCAAAAATTCCACAAGAAGGCTTTAAAAGGCCAATTTGCTTAATTCCAATTCCAACTCCATGGAAACTTTTGCAAAGGTGTTGAATCAGACATTTTAACTATTTATGGGAGTCTTGTTCTGTGACTTAATCTATTCCATTACCACTTAGAAGGAGTAGAAGTGAGTTGAGGATACCTGTTCAGCTTCTGTCTCTATTTGACAGTTTCTTCCTCTTAAAGACCTGTTGAGCCTTCAACCAGCAGTCCTTTGACTCAGGGTTATCAGTAATTCAGCATCTGTACCAGAAGAAATTTTCATCCTTCCAGTCTAGAATTAAAAATCACACCTCTTCCATGAATGTCTTTTCAAGGACTAGGAATAAAGAAGCAATCTATTTCTTTTCTTTCCTTTACCTTTTCTTAAATTCCATTCTCTGTGGCATATTTTTTGCTTCATCTTCAATGTATCTGTTGCCTTTTGTCAGGTCCTGAGTGTGATCACTCTTGTGTATGTGTTTCTGTAATCTTATTTAGGTTAGATTGTAAGCTCCAAGAGAGCAGAAATTCCGTGAAACGTTCTTTCATAGCATGGACATGATTTACCTTTGATGTTGGCCAGAAGTTTATCAGATATGAAGTTGATGACATATGAATATATATATATATATAACTGAAATATTAACTGTTAACAAATTTGTAACAAGATAACGCACATCATTTTTTACTGACTCTATTCCTATTAAAATTGACTATATCATCATTTCTTTATTAGATGCATTTTTTAAAATGTGCTAGCCCATTTGAATATTTATATAATAACTTTAACAAAAATAATTTTTAACAAAGAATAATTTATTTGAACATCCTAGTTGCGGTAATTCAGAAGTTACAATATTTTAAATGCATAGGTCTGGCATGCAGGAGGCTGTTGCTATAGGACCATAACATTTAGGAGGTTTAGCTTTCAATTAAGTGATTCTCAGTAAACATTTCTATGAACTGACCTCTGTAGAACCTCTAAAGAAGTGTGATTCCAATAAGCCAAACAGGTTATATTTGAAAAACAGATTTAAGAAGATTGGGTAGATTTTAGAATGTTCCCCACTGGCTTAAAGTAAAATATCACTTGTATAATCCACCACCAACCTTTGGACCTATCAGAACTTTGAACCACAAACCAGCATATTTTATTCTCTTTTCTCAAGCTATCTGCTAATCAAAGATATCAACATTTATAATATATCCATGATCTCACAAAGAGTGGTCCTGCTCTTGTTTCACTGAATTGTAAAACTTCAATATATAAATGAAGGCATTCATTAAATATTTACTGACTACCCATAATATCCCTACAACACTAGAAACTGGAGATTCAGTGATAAGGATGGCATGCTCCTTGCCCTCCAAGTCATCACTGGGTCATCATTATATTATCATATCATCCTCTAATGGCAATGCAGTTTGATAGGATGAATTCACACCTGTTTGACATTAATGGTCAATTAATAAAAATACCTGGTACTACAGACAGTGCTCAGAAGTGGATTGTCCAAAACGACACAGCCTCCATGCTTAGCTTTAAAAGCAAAAGAACAAAGAAAGAAAAAAACTCAATCAGATTTCTTTAAATGAAGCTTAAGAGATCATTTTCACACAGAATGGTCAGAAATTTTATCCCCCAAAGAAAACTTCTCACTATTAGCATCCAGAGATGGTTTGCAGGATTTTAGAACAATCTGAACAGGGCTGAATTGCTCCTGGGCACTTTCCAATAGCAAGTTTGTCTACTTTATTGCAGGGCCCAGAGGTTCCCCCAAGACCGCCTGATAATAATTTGGTATTTGGAGGCTCCTGTGTCACTGCAGGAAATAAAGGAGGCTAAATCCATGCCTGATGGAGAAGAGTTCTATGGTTATCTGCAAATTCTGGCCAGACAACATCTTGACGTCACTCCTTAGCTTCCATAAACTAGCCAAGCAAGAAGTTGCCTTCCAAAGAGAAAGCAGTGCTCTAATGAGTAACCAGTCAAAGCACTATGCCACTCTAACTATAGACCCATCTCCTCGATCAATCAGGATGGCAAGATGGAGCTGATGAGCTCAGCAACATCAAGTCTGGAGTTGGTCTTTAATTCAACTAGTCTGTTTAAACGTGTCTGAAAACCATGTCATCTGACAGCACGGGTTAGTTGCCCCGTAGGATTTCCAAACTCGGCTCAAGGACATCTGTTCTATCCTCTCCTTGACTGCTGAGAAAAGTAGGACCGAAAGAAAAGACCTCTAACCAGCAAAACTCCTGAATCATCAATTCTGTTTTTGTTTTGTTTTTCTTTCCCGAAGGGTGGGATGTGTTTTAGCTTCCCCTGCAAGAAAAGCAAATGCCATAGACTAAATTATCATCACACAGTACAATTGTGTCTTGCCTAGAGCATCCTTGTAAACTAGCTAGGGTCCTAGCCTAGGGCCTAAACTCAATTAAAATTGTCTCTAAATATGTACTGTACGTATTTGTCCTTTACAGTGCATGCCCTCTATATGTACCTAGGGCTGGTAACAACCTGTGGTAATGCATACAAAGAATTCTGACCTTTTGCCATTTTCAATGACATGGATATTATTGACTTCCTGCAGTGTGCCATACTTCTTCAACTATTACAGTTCAAATGTGTGTATGTGTGTTGTATATGTTGGTGTATGTGTGTTTTCCCATTTGGTTACATGCTTACTAGGCAATTATGTAAATAAGCACAGATTCATAGACCAGCTCAGACAATGGAAACAAGATGTTGAAAAGGAAGGATCATTATACCTGTATTTAAAAAGATCACACAGGGCACTTCCTCTGCTCTCCTTAACTGCCTTAGCTTCATTGTCATTGTGCTACTGACAAGAGAATGGCAACTAAGGTGATAATTTTCACTGAGTGTTAGAGGTTTTGAAGATATTTGCACTGTTTGAGTGGACATGAGCCAAAATTCTGAATTGCATCCAGGACCCTAGGAAATGAATGGTCACGGACCCTGAGAATTACCCAAGGTTATTTTTGAACTTCAGTGTGACCAGAGGCCTTGGTCCATTTTGATGGTCAGGGATAGAATTTAAAAACAGCACTTTTCTCTGACCTCTGCCTGTTAATTTTGTCTTTCAAAGGTATATATTCTTCTAACATTTAGTTGGCCAATGAATAGCTGCTTTGGGAAATGTTTATATCCCTTTGAAGGTCATGGCCTACACTTTAAAAATAAGCCTGGTCCATTCTACCCAGCATGAGTTTTAAGACAGAAAGAATGAAGATATTTTAAGGTCCTTAGAAATTGCTTCATTTACAGACCACTGGGTTGACAACGCATCCCCTGAGGGTCCTCATGGCCAGTTGCTTGAATTCTGCAAGTCCCAATTCCAATTCTCTCTCCCTCATGGTGCCATAGTCCCCCATTGCTAGCAATCACAGCTTGATGTTATAGTCTTTACAACACCAAAGGAAATGGTAAGAGGCTATCAAATAATGCTTAAAAGAAACAATTTAAGTTCCCTAAACTAAAGGAAATGAATATATGCTGCCTAACTACGTTTCAAATGTTAGCCATGGTATAAACCCCACTGAAATGAAGATTTGCTCACAAACCACTTTCAAGCCTATGTGCAACTAAGTCAAATAAACATTATTTTATAAACATTTGATCATGAGGTGATATTGTTATCAAAAAAGAAATACCACTCGATTATAGGGAACATTAACCTCCTAGCAAAAACATTCCAAATCTGTATTTCACAGTTGCAAAGGAATAAAAAGAAATAATTATGAATTTTGGTTGAGAAGTCACTCAGAATGATATTCTGAGCACTGTTTTTACTTTCATATCATCACACAACAAAGATGTAATTATGCACCTTCTACATGTTAATCTTCTCAGTCCAATTTCCCCAAACCATGTTGTGCTGGAAGCCTGCCAGCAGAACCAGGATCCTAAAGCATTTGTTCTGGGCTATCCCTAAGACCCGGCCCTGAAATGTAGGTACAAACAGGATGAATCTTAGAAGCTGCACCCCAACTTGCACATCAAACTGTCACCCAGGACCAGCTCAGCAAACACAAATGCAGAGTAGCCTTTTAGGTTATAAGAACACTCTTGGATCTAGAAGCTATAAGAACCCCCTTGGATCTAGAAGCTTCCAACAGCTGAATGCTCCTATGCTTAGACTAGAGGTGGCACATGGGGAGATTTTCTTGCCTGTGTCACTCAATCTTCTCAGGAAGCTGCTATAATAGGGTGCACCTTTTCTCCTTCTGAAGTCAACGATATACTTTACTAATTCTGCCAGCCTAAGATGGGAGCCCATCAGTGATGGGTTTCTCTATACAGCACATCATGCCAGCTCTCCTCAGTGACATACAGTCATGCTGTCTTTATGCTCACTGATTGTTCAGCTTGCTTTGGTGCTCTTTTTCTTGTTAGTTATCACTTCTTTGGGGAGACAGATAGGATGAATTTACTTCATACCATGGGCAGAAAAGAATTGGAAAGAGAACCAATGTTGACTCTTGAACAGCAAGGGTTTGAGCTCTAAGTGTCCACTTTTACTTAGATTCTTTCCTTTTCGTCATTAGTTTTCCTTCATTAATTTTCTTTCCTTTTATTCATTAATATTTTTTCGATTTTCAATAAATATGCACTTGATCCTTGAGTCCCAAACAGTTGAAAAGGCTGTAAATGTAATTTCTCTTCCCTATGATTGTTTAAATATCATTCTTTTTATTCTCAGTTACTTTATTATAAGGGTATAGTACATACTATATATAATATGCAAAATATGTGTTAGTTTACTATTTATGCCATCTCTAAGCAACTAATTGGCAGTTAAGGTTTTTTTTTTTTGTATTGGGGGTGTGTATGTGTGTGTGTGACCATAACACCTTCATTGTTCAAGGGTCAACTGCATTTCTCAGTTCAAATGAATAGCCACATACAAAGGCAATCTGTACCCTCAGGCTTAGCCTCAACAAGAGTTGCAAACTATCTTCTATAAGGAAACAGCAGCCCCAAGTCTGCTGCATCCATGCTGTTTGTGTCTGAACATGCTTCTTTCTGCAGAGAGAATGTTGTGTGTTTCTGACTACTTGGACTCCCTCAGGGAAGGGGAATTTATAAGGCAGTATTTATGACCTAAGGAAAAGGAAATGTATTGCAGAGATCATTATCCCTGAAGAGGTTCCTAGGATATGAAACTTTCAGTTTTTAAAACAGGACAATCCCAGTGACTCATCACCTTAGTTGGTATAGATTCAATCATTTTTGCTAGTGAGACAGAATTAAGTCTTAATTATACAAAATGCCTTCAGGTGTCCTAAAGCAACACAGTGAAAAATATATATATGTAGATTATAGCAGTAAATTTAGAAAAATTAAGAAACAAAGATAAAATAATTTTAAGAGTTGGAGGTAACAACTCATAATATCATTTGAATAGCTGAAGTTATAATTTCATAAATATTATTTTCATCTTCCATGATGTATACTCTAGATGTTTATATCCTTGTATTTATTTGTGCTGTATTTTGTTCATATTTCCATGTAATGGTCTGTATGGGTGGTTTATGCTAGGAAGTCTGAAGGAAACACAGTGTATTTTAGATTTAGATTTTATGTTTGCTTGGTGGCATACAGGGCTATAGTAGAGCTGAGGGATTGGAATGGTCAGGTAAAGTCTGGACCACAGGAATCTTAGATCTGGAGGAACTCAGTGTTCACATGGCAAGTGCCAGAGAGAAGATATGGCTATGCTGTGAGTTTGGAACACTAAGAAAGTAAGAGATTCCTCATTCTGCCAAAGTAGACTGAGCTGTGGTGTACAGTCAATCATCTCCCTGATTCCAAATGCACTTGTTGTTTAGCTGAAGCAGATGATCACTTTTTGTGTCCCAGATCCTCATTCTAGTCTTTGCCTCATTGACTTGCTTCTTTCAGGGAACTGAGTGTGCTTGATTGTGAAGGACGGGATGGCTATATCTGTTATGTTTCCCACAATTTAGAGAAATTTCATAAATTTTCTCCCACCAAGGCTACCTGGACCTTGAAGGAATACCTGGGATCTCTTTTAGTCATTCAGTCATACTCACACTTGGTGGAATTAACAGCCCAAGGGTCTCTAGACTTTTCATTATAAAAATCTTCCCTTTCTGATGCCTCAAACTTCTAGATCTAGACTGGAGTTCTGGCAAGGAGACCTTATCAATGTTATGAACCTTAATCATATTCAGTGTAGTATTTTACACAGTAGTTTTAAGGTGGACAGATTCTAAATATGAGTTCAGAATAAACAGACTCCTGCAAGACTCTACATTTTCTTTCTAGAATTCTTCTTCCTAGAAAGAAAATGTAATGCCTAGTGCCTATATTACTCCTATATTCTTCGGCTATGGTTAGATGCCTATGTTTGTTTTATCCTGTTGCTACTATTTAGCTCATAAATCTAACCATGCTGTGTGCATTAAAGTGGAGTCAAGCTCATTATTAGATAGCAATGACATTTAGACTAAATGCCATATTCTTAATGTTTCAATAAAGAACTTGATATAGAAGGTACAGAACAAAAATCCTACATTATTTATATCAAAAGAACTAATCTCCACATCAGGGAATGTCTTTATTAGAGGAGATTGCATGTTACATCTGCTTGTAAAAAGCAGAGATGGCATCACTGGGCAGTCACCCGAGTGCTTTTTCTGAGAGACTGATGTATTTTTTCAGATACTTAAAAGTTCATGCCCAATATTCACCTTTATCTTTATTCCTGAAAATTTACTTTTTCCAGGATGTGGGTCTTCAGTCTGTTGTTGAAGAACAGAGAGAAACTAATTTGTAAGCTGGGACAGAGTTCATTTTCTTACAACCTATTAATAGAGTGCCCTGGTCAGTTTGCTTTTTTTCCTGGCTTTATTTCTTCTGTCTCATAAGTGTGAGTCTTTTTGTCCATCTCATTCTGTTATCTCTTTTCCCTCCTTTTCTCCATGTATTAGACTGCAGGAACCATAATGTAGAAGGTCACACTTCTTCCTAGTTCAGAGTACCATTGATGTAATTTCTGACAACCACAGAAGCAATTATGAATTAGCATTTCTGCTCATGTCTTATAGCACTGTTAGGGTATTTCTTCCTAAGAGATTTGGCTTCAAGTTAATTCCTCATTTTACATGTAAAGTTTTCGTTTTCCTTGAATACTCACTGGACTTTTATCAAAATTAGGTCTGGAAGAGGAAAACACTTAGGAAGATATTAGTAAGGTATTGAGGATGAATTGCCCTGCCTCAGATTCCTGAACTCCTGAGCTATGGGGAAGATGATGATGATGGCTAAGTAGCTTGGGAAACAAGCATGACCCCTTACTTCCTCAGTCATGCTTCTCTTCTGGACATGTGTTTACTCTACTCTTTCCTACATGCTGCACCCCAAATTTTTAATTAAAGTAGATATTAGATTTGGGCCAAGTAGCTGATGCATGGCTTATCATCCTAGTGGCCTCTTTTCTTCTCTTTAAAGAGGACTGTGTTAAGGGTTGAACTTCTGTGCATGGTTAGAGCTATGGGAAATATTGGTTTGTGATGGGCTATTGTGGACTCCACATTTTCTGTCCACTTTTGGGAAGAAGGAGCTTATGTACATGGGTAGGGAGGACATTCCCCAAGGAGACCCTCTGCTAATGGACACCAAGTGCAATGTCCCTGTGATCCTATCAGGAGGGCTTACCACCCTCACCTATCTCAGTAGTTCTGCCCTCCGATACTATCCTAAGATCTGTAAGAGTGAGAGGGGAGGGGTCTCTGGTGATCACTATATGTTGTTTAACTTTATTTCCCTCTCTGTTCCCTGAAAGAGGGTGTACCTAAAACAAGACTCACATTTTTTTTTAACTATGTTCAGATACTATAGGACTTGTCCATGAATATGCACGAATGATCAGTGGAGTCTGAATTTCTATATTATATAGACCTCTTCATGGAAATGAGATCTGTTATATTGAAATTTGTGATGTAGTTGACCATTCAGAGTTAAGTGCGTGTACCAATAAAGACGCAAATGTCAGATCTATGGTCTCTGTTGCCTACTTTTGTCACCTCCTAGTAATTATTCTTACATAAACTTGAGGATATCATTTGGTGTGGGGATTCCTGATCACTGTAAATAACCCCTGAAAGCTGACCCCATTTGTTTCCATTAAGTTCTCACACAATCTCTCTGGATTTCAAGGACCACCCCCCCCACCCTCCACCACCCCCCCTCACTCAGGTGGGACTAGGAAAAGTATAAAGTGGGTGAGGTTCTTGTGCTGGGTACAGAATTTAAAGGTGCACCAACATTGTTAGCAATCAAGGTAAACAACATGTTTATGCAATCTTTTGAAATACCAAAATGTATGCAAAAAATAAAACTAGAAAGAAAATAACAAATTTAAAGACAGGCTGGAGAGGCAGGAATTAAGGTAAAGTAAATCCTGATAAGTTTGCAAGGTCACATTCTGTTTTTATTTAAAATTGTGATTTTTCCATCAAGAGATTTGTGATTGTTTTTAAATATTGTACTAAAATTTGGTTCATCTTGGTCACCAAATTTGGGTGTGTCCCTAAAATTTGTGCAGGGAGGGGCAAGATGCTTAACTCTCCTTGCTCTCCCGAAGCCCCACTTAGGCTTCTTCTGACCTGAGTCTTGTGTAAACCTCTGGCCCTTGCAGAGCTGGGTTTTGTATACATTAACTGATGGACTGATTTGCTTTCAGTTTTTTTCCCCTTCCTGCATTCCTGGCCTAATTGTCCTTCCTCACCCCACCCTGTTGGCCCTGAGATACATTTCTCTAGTTCCCTTTTGCATAGCCAACCCAAGCATCTCCAGCAATAGCTTGCCTGGCTATCTGCTAAAATATCTGCACGGACATGCACTCTCTTCTGCATTTTTTTAAAGTATGTGACTGCAAAGTGATGCCATGAGCACAGTTCCCAAAACATAAATAAGGAGATAGATTCTTCTAAATAGTCAAAAAAGATAGGGAATTCAGGAAACATTCTTAGCAAATTTGAGAAATAATTTAAGGGAAAATTGCATACAGTTTTTAAAAATTGGTGAAATTCTTTTTAAAAATAATATTGATTGCTTTCTTTTCCTACATTCAGAGTTTTCATATTATATCTTAAATTCATTAACAATATTTAAGATTAAAAGTGCTCCTTTTTTCATTCAATTTATCCTTTGATGCTATCAACCTTTTTTTTTTAGTAAAGTATGCATCCTTTATTTCTAAACAACCAATATCTAATGCCTTCTATGTGCCAGGCTTATACATTACATTTTTACATTAAAAAAAAAAGAATTCTTAAATCTTGTTAACTATAGGTTTTATATTCTTACTCTGTTTTACAGATGACAAAGCTGAAACATAGGGAAACTAGGAACAAATAAAATAGATACAAATTCTCTCCTGACCAATAAGATATTCTTTTCAGGCTCAGATTAGTTTCCTTGAAGTCAGGAGCTCTTTCTACCCTATTTCTGCTTCTAACCTTTCCAAGCAATATTTTAGTTCTGTAAGAGGAAGTGGTTGGTACTGCCCTTTTATTATGGGATTACCAGGTATGTTAAGTGTATTACCTTCAAACATGAAGGCTGGGAAGGCCAGATGGTAAGTAGTAAGTTTATTGTTGGAGAACAGGTGACTACTACCCAGATGGTCCTGTCACAAGGCCTGACAGGGCAGCAGTGAGGATTTTTTCAATGGAGTCAATTCTTGAAATACCAATTCATTGTAAATAATTAACCCTTGTTTTTATTTTTTGCCAATTTATGTGAATTTCCCTCCCCTGAGCTTTGTTTTATTCTAGAAAATCCTAGGCAAAGAATGCAATAGCATAGCTCTTTAATCCCTTCTGTACTACCTTTACTCTGCTGGAGTTAGCACATTTCATTTTGTAGGTGGACTTCTCCAAGTTTCCAAAGACAGAGTTCAAAAGAGTGCAAATGATTTGAGCTGCTAATTGAGATGTTCAGTTTTGCTGAGTGTCCATAGATGTTACTACGAGGACTGAGGCTTCCACAGCCCCTGCTTGGGTCACCCTGTTCCAAGGAGATGAAGGTGGACAGAGGCTAACAATGTCCTCTTACCAACCATCCTAATGGCAACCAATGTCAGCAACAGCCATGTGTGAATATCTTGTCAGACAGACAAGTTGCTTCTCTGACTCATCTTCTGTGACTTATTCTTTCATTCCACACAAAGGTCCATGTTTCTAAACTCCCAATTAAAGGCTTCAAAATTCTTGTAGATATTTAACCTTGAGGGAGTCCTTTTTGATAACATGGGTAAGCATTGATAAATGACATTTTCTCCAGGGGTAAAGCATGCATCAGGAGCCCATTAGGTCAGGAGGCAGCAAGTTGCTGGTATTTTAAGTACTTAGTTTGTCACAGGCTCAATATGCTTACATAGATTTGTGTATGTAACCAGTACCTCAGATTAGTCTTTTAATAAGTAGACTAATACATGTTCCATCAAAATGTCCCATAATATGTCTTCACTGAGCTTGACAAGTACAAATAAATTAGAATGGTGAGGTTAGCCCAGATGAATAAATTCTTTTCTGAACCATTGTTTACTCTCTTAATTATCTTGATAACTTAGACAAGACCAGAATTTGTGATATGAATTATTCATAGAAGTTCAAAGTCTGTCATGACAAATAGCGATACAATCAAAATATTGTTTATTTGATATTGCTAAGCTCTCTGAATACCCATGCATATATGAACATAAAACTGTAGAACTTGTATAGCCCTTTGGGGGTTTTGGAGATGCAGCCCAAGAGTGGCTTACCAAGACTAACTGGAATGAAACTTCAGAAAAAAGAGGTTGAAATATTTCCAAAGAGGGATTTTGATGAGTCTTTAACTTCCCCTGGAATGGGAGTTGTGTGTGTGTTTGCCCATACTGGGGTACATTAGCTAATATAGAAAATTTCCCCAATGAAATAAAATGAAACAAATCTCTGACTAATAAGTCTATTGGGAAACTCTAACAATGAAACTTCAGGATGGGGTGGGGTAGAAAGGATGGGGATGAAAGTTCATATTAAGCTCAGCATATATAATCTTATCTCTATGAGTGATGATGAATGTGTGTAATCAGGAAGTCACGTCTTACCCAGGAATTCAGCAGTAGTAGTCACTGAACGATACTGAAAACCACAGATGGAAAAAACTATTGACATTTTTGTAAGCTCTTAATCATGGACCATTCAATGGACAAACAAGCACTTTGGTATCTCCAGCTCCTAAAACAGTTCCCTGGATGCTGTAGATACAAAATAAATATGTGATTAACAGCTTAAAGGACAAATGAGTAGATAATTTCATCTGGAGCACTTGTAATGTTACTGGGTCTTTGCAGGATGGGAGAGGAATTAACATCTCCATTGACCATCAAGTGTGGCTAGTAAAACATCTCTTTAGGAGCAGAAGTTAGGCAACTTTTCCATCTGAATTATATATTATCTACCCCTCTCCCATAGCTCTGTCCACTATTGGTTTTAAAGATATTTTCCCTGTTTCTTCTCTCCTACCTCCCAAGTAGTTTACATTATGAGAATTTTCTTGCCTGTCTTTGTAAACTGGATTTCAGATTTCAGATATGCTAAATGCTTTATAATTTGTAGTATAGGATAATTTCTTAGGTGGTCTGAGGTTGAAGTTCCAAAAGTGACTTTTGTTTGGAGAAGAATGGTGATAATAAAGGTAAGTAGAGACTCTTAGAAAGAGATGAAAAACTATATGGGTGTAAAGAACAAAAAGAAAACAGTCCTACAAAAACTAGAACAGAGTACCCTGAGGGACTAAAAACAGTGTAATATTTGAAACTCAGAGAACAAGGAGTACTTAGGAAGATGATCTGAGAGACTATTGTCAAAAGAAATTTGGAAAGTTCTGGGTAAGGGGCCAAGAGATTTGAGGATGTGTCACATGGATGTGTCACATGGCTCCTTTTGGATGTGTCACATGGCTCCTTCATGGGACTTATAGGAAAACTTTGAATGAATCAAGATCTAGACCACCAAATGTGTGCTAGCTGCTTTATCAGTTTAAAAATGCAAATTAAGCCAAGAACTTGATTAATGAATGTCATCAATTGAGATTTAATTTTATCACTAACACAGTTCTAATAACTAACATTTATTATAAAGTGAATACATGTCAACCACTATACACTGTAATTTACATTATATGTATATATACAAATAGCACATTTAATTTCACAAAATCCTATGTAATAGGTACAATAGTTTATCATGATACCATTAGCAACTTGCCCAAAAACATGCGGTGAATAAACAAAAGAACAAGACTTTGAACAAAGGTAATCTGACTGAAGAATTTGTTATCTTAAGTATATACAATACTCATGATTGTATCTCTGCCTCTGTCTGAATACGAAGCCAGTCTTATTTCTTACTCCTCCGTGCATACTTGCACTGGCCCAAAAGGACCTGAGACAACTTATATTGGAAATTTAGCTAATTTAACTGATGGAAGGGTATATCTATACTTTTCTCATTTTACCTGTGGTGTAAGTCTTAAAAGTTCCAAAACAACAGCAAATCTTAGAAATCTGACTATAGAGTTGAGGCCACCAGAGACGGAGAGGAGAGGAGGGAGGGGGCATAATGGACAATGGGAGAGAAATGTAAGTACCTTGCTGGTGTGTGATATGGTAACATAAACCTGAAAGGGTGTGACCGTCTAACTCTAAAGAATATTACTTCACTATTGTGAATCAATCTTAACCTCAATTTAAAAAATAAGCAAAAAGATTTATCTTAAAAAGTTTAATAACCATTAAATTTACTAAATATGCATTATGTTATAAAAATAAATAAATAAAATTTTCTCTCATCCTGAAAAGTACCTTGTGCATCTTAAGCAGCTGATGAAGGGACATCAGAGAATGACTTCCATGGTAAAGACCAGTGCCTCAAGTACTCATCTCTGATGGAGAGCTACCCAATACAGCTTCAGACAAAAAAATAAAAAATAATGCAAAGTTGCAATAATGTTAATATTTATATAACTCAGTTTTCACAGTACAAGGAATATGAAGATATTATTTCACCCCTCCCCACAAAATCTTAAGTTTTTGTTGCAATTTCTTCTAATGTAACTTTCTCTTTGGAGGTGAGTGTAGTTGGAGATCTTTGGTTTGAGGTCCAATCTCTTTTTTTAAAATGCTAAACAAATCTGAAGATAGCACTGTTGGAAGAGACCTGGACCTGTTTATCTTGAACCCTGAGGTTTGCTAATCAGTCATGAGCAAACAAAAACTTGAGGATCTTTGCTGTGTGGTTCCTGTTTTTGTCATTACATGGTATATGTGAGAGAGAAAGAGAGAGAGAATAAGAAAAAGTAGAAATGCTTTTTAAAAATCAAATCCTTGCATCCCAACCAACAACTATCAAATAGGAGTCATCAGAAGAGGGGCCAGAGAACCTGCATTAACAAACACCCTGAGGATTCTGATGCCTGTTAAGAGTTAGCAATCCTTGTTTCAGGACACACCCTTATGGTTCTCTTATTTAAGGACCAAGGGAGAGTGAGATAGGAAGTGATCTAGAGATGGGTGTGTACTTTAACTGCTGGTGTTTTTCTTCATAACGTTACTAAAATGCAAATACTCCTACACCCTACTATTTGAAGAAGAAATAGTTCATCATTAGGCAAATTTTGTAATCCACCAATCAATAAAATGCAGAAATGCCCAAACTGGGTCAGACAAGGCCAAATACTTTTGGTAATTCTTTATCAAAATGACTAAAAACTTCAATTGCCATACAAATTTACTCAAAAAAACTTCAAGTTCACTACCTCAGTTGATTTTCTTCAGACAAAAATGCTATCATAATGTAAAATTATAATCATGTTAATAGTTATGTAACTCAGTATTTACAATTCAAGGAAATTTTCAGGATATTACTCCATACCTCCTTATGAAATCTTATGTTTCTGTTGAAATTTCAACCAATGTGATTCAATCTTTACAAATAATGCAAGAAGAGATAATGGGGCTTAAGGAGAGAAATGATTGAATCAACATGTCCCAATAAAAAGTGTTCAAATTAGATTTCACTCCATAATGAATTCTGCTTCAACTTAGTTTGACATAAATAGGATTGGGTAAGAGAAACCAGAAGTAAATCAAATAAATAAATGAAACTATTAGAGCTGCTCAATTTTGTCCCCCAGACAGTGTCTGGTTGTTTGTATAGTCAAACCTGCTCTAATAAATTAAATCCCTGGCACGCCACTCAATTGAACGCAAAAATTTAAGGAAGAATTAGTAAATTCTCAGATCTGATTAGGGTGCCTTCTAGTTTCACCCATGTTAGTAGTCCCTTTGAAAACTGAAACATGAAGCCCAGAAGATCAAGATCCAACTTTCAAATATAATTTTCCTTTAAAACAAGATTGGAGATACAGACATGCATGCAATATTGATAATTAGCTATTCTTCATATTTTCCTAATTATACACATTTACTGAAAATGAGGAAATTTTTTTCATTTTGTCTAGACAGAGGCCATGTCTCCATCAACATAATATATCATAGTATTTGTGAGTTGTGCAAAATTGAATTTGCATCTTTGCTTCACTTGTAAGGAGTTCATTATCTTGCAGCACAACCATTGGAAAAATACGATTTTCAGTGTTTAATAAAACTGTCTTCTCATAATCCTTAATATGCTTTAGCAATTTGTTAGGCACAATTTATCACAGATGCTTAACACTAATTATACTGTGTACTGTACCAGTAAGGACATTTTTAAATATTTCCTTTAATATATTTCAGAGCAAACAGGGTATTTTGGAACCACACTGTTATTTGTATTTCTCAGATTGATGTGTCTTCTTAAACTGCTAAACATGAAAGATAAGACCACTAAGTTCAACATGCAATGTATAAAGCATGTACTGGATGTAGTCAAGAGACAAAGAAGTTGATGTGGAAAGTCTGTCGTCTTACCTCCTAGTTTGCCTAGAGCAGTAGAAAGTAGTGCATGGACTGGAATGTGTCTCTTGGACTAAAGAGGGTTTATAACTTTCTGGGGTAGGTTGAGACCCATTAAACTACTCAGTTCAAAATTTATAATCGAACTAAACCTCATGTATAAAAAATAATTTAGCATTTTATATATGGCTTCACTAGTTGGAAACCTGAAAGACCAGAAGTCCCTTTTTTTGATGATCTCTTGAAGATGAGATTCAAGTGACAAATCTCTGAAAGAGAATAGAGTTCTAAATAGTGCAGGTTGAGACCCTGCAACATGATCTTCAACTATTAGACAGCTTTTTGAAGAATGACTATCACACACATGATTTCAGCAGCCCTAGATCTTTATATTAGATATGTCATTTAAATGTGAACCACATCTGGTATTCTTTGTGCTGTAATAAATCGAGTATATGAAATGAACTCATAGTAGAATAGAAATTATTCTCTTTTTTTGCCTTTAATAGTCCTGAGAAACATTATGTCAAGCACATATGAAAGTCCTCAGCTGAAACAATAAATGGAGCTAGCTTGCTCAACTACAAAAGAAAATGTGTCACTTGGAGCTGTTTCCTAGGTGGTTGACCTGAAGTCCAGTATTCAAAATGGTTTCTAATGATAATTTTGAAAATTTTGTGCTTTTTAAAAGCCCAGTTTCTGCTAATAGATTGATTAGCCATAAAGATAATCTCTTCAAAAAATTCAGAACACCCTGTAGATAGGAAATTGAATTTTAGGTCAACACTGTGAGACCACAATGAAGAACTTGCTATGGGCTCAAATGAAACAATGCCACACCAAGAAATTTCCATAGAAAGTTAAGGCTTTATTTTATGAGGTTAAAGTTGTATCACCGTATTTTCCTTTGAAAGTTAAATTACAGTTTGGACCATGAATCCATGGAAAGTTGTTTCCACTTATGAAGTCCTTTTCCCCTAACAGTATTTAATACACAACATTCATGGTTTGCAAAAATAGAATTGCTCCCCGATCATGATCGAGACTTAAACTAGTGCTATTGCCACCTGGGGCTTCTGCTCCAATGTGGTGCCTCAAACACTTTCAGATCAACTCTGCTCTAGTCACAGAGACACATTCTTTTTGCAGTTGTTGTTCTGTTATCCCACAGAGGAGTGTGAGATTTGTCACCAAAATCGATAGCCTGAATGCCTTTCTTAAATGCTTTGAATAAGAAGATCCTTCTCCATCTTTTTACTCATTCTCTCCCAAGTTCTTTCCCTTAAAAACTTCTCTTTGAACTGAACATTCAACAACTTGAAATTAGTTTTCATGTCCACATTCTACTTAGCTAGTGTTTTCTGGATCACCTCACCAATAATAAAAAAAAAGAGATAGAGTGAGTCAAGAAGCAGATGCCTCTGGGGTTGTGTTTGTCTGAGAACTGGAATTTGAAATCACTGTATGAAAGGAACAGTGAATGGGTGTAATTAGTCAGACTGATGAAGAAGTAAAACCTGGTAAGCAATTTTTCTTGACTGGCTTAATGAAAAGCATTAGCTATCAGTTTCTGCCTAAACTATCTGAGGGTAAAAGTAGTGTGGGGTTTGAACAAAAGCTAAAGATTCCGCATGGGTTTGGACTTATTCTGAGAATCTGCTTTGCTTGGGTGGAAGATTTGTGGTTCATCCAAAAAAAAAAAAAAAAAGAAATCAATGACTTGTGGCACTTCATGCATTTTATTTTAGAAGAATTGATCTCGTTTCAAGAAATGGAAGAGATTCTTGTAAAAACATGAACTGATATCTTTTAGCCAAGTTAGAACTTGTTTCTTGGTTTCTTCACTCCCATTAAATCAGGCACTTTTGCTAGGTCAGCTTTCAAGACCAAGGAATTTTTAGGGATTGACCTAGGTCTTCCATTACATAGCACCCACTGCATGTGTTGTGAACCCCAACAAGAGCTGCCAAAGGCCCAGAGAATGATTCCTTTCTAAGTGACTAGCGAGAAATTAAGTGCCCTCAGAGGAGATGTTTTCTTGCTGTCAGAGGAATTAAAGAATGTTATTCTGGCATCATTTATGACAGTAAGTAAAGGTCTTGGAGTTAAATGATGTGAGGTTCAAGAAGAACATGATTTAAAAAGGAAAAACAAAGCATGGTAGCCTGTCTGAAGCTTGACATATGAACTGTACTGTGCATTCTTTACATAGCAAAACTGAATCTGTCCACAAGCTCAAGTATAGATTCCAGAACCACAGTCGGTCCAAGATACCCTTTCATTAGTCACTGTCTCCAGGGATCTCAGGAACTACCTCCTGCAAGATGGAGCACCCATTTTCAGCTTTGCTTAGTACTACAGATTTCAGCTTTCTGGCTTAGACCCCAGTAGAAAACTCTCTTAAGTTGGGAAACTACAGTAGGCCAGAGTCCATGCTTATTGCCTGAGGAGAAATATTACTTGTTATTGTTACTTGAGGTCACCAATTATTTTCCTGTTGTTATGGGGAGTGGGAGGCAAGGGGTATAGGATCTTATTTTGTGTCCTATTTGCTTAAGATTCAAATAAATTTTACAAGAAGTGATAAAACACAGTTATTCAGGGTATCTGGCTTCTTGACAAACCACAGAGTAGAACAGAAAACAAAACAAATCCAACCTCATTACTTTCCAAGTAGCTAATAATACAAACAAAGTTAGCCAGGACAAAGAAGGCAGTGGTGTTATTTTTGGATTCGCATTGTCAGAGATGAGCATTGACAGAATTTAACCAGTTCTGGAAAGGGCAGGGGAAAAGATTTTGCTGAGGGTTGTTGTTTCCACATACATTTGCTTAGCTAAAGTTCATATCCAGGCACGTTCTTATGGATGAGGAAAGTGAGGTTTGTGGGATTTAAGACTTACAGACCAAGTAGAAAGTGGTAGAGACAAGACCCCAAATCAGATTCTCCAACCTCAAAGCCACATAAAGATTTTTGCTGTCACCCCTTGTAACCATCAACTCTGTGAAAATCTTAAGAGTCTGGGCCAGACTGACCACAGACACCTACTTAGCCCATAAATAACAGAAGTCCATTATCAGGACAAATTACAGGTTACAAAATCTACTTTGGTTCAAATTTCTGAGTAGCTCAGGCTTTATCTGTTGATTAATTACCTCATTGATGAACTTTCTTCATTGTTTATTACTGAATTATTACTGACAGCAATGAGTTTTTAAAGTGACTCTTTCAAAACATTTTCTCCATCTATAAATCTAAAAATACCTTTGATACTTCAAGCAGAAAGCAAAATACTTTTGTATTTTATATTTGGTCCTATCTTCAATATATCATATGCTAAGGGGCTAGCATTTTCAGCCATCACCAGGGGAAGCAGTTGTCCTTCAGACACCAGTGTTATTGCTGTTTCAGAGAAATTGGAATCAGACATGCCCGAGCATTAACCCTGTGTTCCCATGTAAGCCAGCGTAAGTCATAGAACTCTAATCAGCCTCAGTTTCGAATCCATAAAACAGTACCAACTACATTATAAAAGGACTGATGATGGCTTTTTGGGACACTTACTAAGAGCCAGCTGCTGTGCTAAGCACTTGACAATGCTGTGGCTGTAGGTATAGAATATAGGGGATGCCAACTGGCTGTGGGTCATTACATCATCAGCATCTGGTTCATTGTAGTCAGTAGATGTAGTCACCCTTATTCGCCTGTCTTGCCCTCTCCTGCTCTACCTCATCTTGGGTCCCATTAGGTCCCCAGTTACTCAGGATCTGGTGCTGGGAAATAGTGGGCCCATGGATGCCACATGTCAATAATAACTGTCCATTACTACTGTCATAACAACAGGTACAGAGAAGATGGAGCTCATTCATCCTGTTAATTCAGAGATTTGACCTGACTGGAAGGGTCCTGCTATTTTGTTGAATTGCTGGAATGAGGATCCATTTCTTGGTGTCTTTAAGTTGTTTGTCCCTGGGCAGCGTACATGTAGACCAGACTTCATGGCTCTTTTCTAACCCTCTGTGATCTGTTTCCCCTGGCTACATGGATTGTCTCTTAGTTGTTGCCATGGTCTTGCTTAACCATGGCACACTACCATAAGGTGGACCAAATGGGGGGCAAATTCCAGATTTTTCTTCTTTCCTCGACTATATAACTGTTTGGACTAGATAGGATTGATGTAGGAGAAGGATGTAATGCAGCCTTGATGTAAGTACATGTGCTTGTCTCATTTGATTTGTATCTGTGATTGAATTTCAAAGCCAAAGACCAGTGATTTTGTTGGTGTACATGTTTGTGTTTTATCTTTTGCCTATAGAAACAAAAGCAAGAAAAGGAGTCAGTTTTCTTAAAATTATCCAGGAATGTAACTTATTTGGTTCAGCCAACATACTCTGTTTTAAAATAATAATAATTATTTATCCTTATGCATCAAACTGAAATTATTTTTAAGAGATGAACTTGGGTCAATTTTGTAGCAAGTTGGATATAGACAGAAGGGTCATGAAGGATGGTTTTAGTAACCTAGTCTGATTTATTTCCCTGACTGTGGAAGAGTTGTTCACTATCATCGTAACAAGGATACTTTGAAATAACAAAGCAGCCGGAAAACAAATCATATATCTAAATGGATCTGCCCTTACTGCAGGTCAGAGTCTGCAAATTATCCAAAGGACGTTTTTCTTGCTTGAGTTATCAGAGCTTGCTGTCAAGCAGGATTGTACAATACAGTCTGATGGGGTGCAGGGAGGTGAGGCCCTCTCGGACCCACAGTCCACCTTAGAGAGGCGGTTGTGTGCACTGCTGTGGTCAGTATTAGCTCTATATCTCACATCTTAAATTCTCTGTGTGAAAGCTTCCATCTGGCACATCTCCAGAACTAACATTGACAACTCTGAAATCTGACTTTAGAAAAACTGAGTTTAATTGCTTCCTCTTATTCCCTTTATTTTGTTAACAAAATGTTTCAAACACATAAAAATGTTAAAGAATTGCTGCTTCAGCACATATACACCCATACCATTTTTATTCTACAACTGAGATCTGTCCGTTAGTCCATCTCTTTTTAGAGACAATTCAAAGTGAGCAGCAAACAACAGTACCTTTTCCCCTGACTGCTTCGGTAAGAATAAGCTGGAGTCCCTGTCTAAGGGTTTTCTTTATCTTTCCCTTCCCTGCTGCTTCCCTGCCTCCTCTCCCTTCCTCTTTCTTTTATTTACTTATTTATTTTTTGGAGATAAAACTTATATGTAATGAAACATACTAGTTTTAAAGACACTATTCCATGAACTTTGACAAATGTGTACTTCCTTGTAACCCATACCTCCATCAAGGTTCTGTGCCTGTAGTGGAGAAGAATTGGGTTAGACTGGAGGAATGACATGGAAGAATTCATCAGAAACAGAGTGGAGAACAGAAAAGGCAGATTTATTGAAATACACTGCCAGGAGATCAGCAGGTAAGATAGAAGAAATCTCTACACAGAGAAAGATTTGAGGCTCTCCTTTCACAGGTTTTCTAACATGGGGTGCCAGTGTATACCAGTTATCTGCTGGGTTGTCTGACCCTGGGTGCTGATCTTTGACACAGAAACATGTCGTGGTCTAGAATCATGTCCTGGTCTCTGCTTCTGCATTCCTGGAGTTTGACTGTTTTTTCTTATCATAGTGGTCAGTTTTATGGTCTTGTCCCCAAGGTAGCCTTATCAATTCCCTTTTCTAGTCTAGCCTTTCATACCTGCCTGCTGGGTTAAGAGTAGGGGCTTAATTTTTAATCTTATTAACTTAAACCCCTACTTTTTCTCTAACATCCTCTGTCAGAAGCAATCACTGCTCTGATTTCTTTAAACCATCGGTTCATTTTGCCTGTTCTAGAGCTCCATGTGTCTGGAATCATGTAGTGTATGTGACATCTTTTGACCTCGAAGTGACCTCTGTTCAGTTCAGAGGGGCTGCTCCAAGAGCCACTGCTTCTTTCACTGCCTCAGAGGAAGCACAAATTGTCACTTCAGGAGTAATCCATCACTGCTCAGCAATTTTGGAGCCATCAGTCCCTTGTCCGTGTCCCTATGTCAGTCCCTGGAAGCTGGCAGCAGCCGCGCCAGTGACAAGACGGATGTGGACGTGCAAGTCTGCACGTGGCGCGATCAGGAGCCGCCACACCCACGTAGGCTCCGAGTCCCTGGCGCGGCTATGTTTATTAGCAGATCTGCCTTTGTGTCTGTGGATCAGACGCTGTACTATTGATTTTATTCCGATTGTTCCCTGAGACAAAGGAGGAATTAGTCTGCCTCAAAGCATGCAAGGTGACCGAGGGCTGGCACGGTTGGGACTCTGGTGAGGATTCCTGGCTGACAGGGGTGATACTGCCAATTCGACCTCCAGTGTAGAAAAAGTATCTTCGAGTCTTCTTCAAACCCGCACAGCTTTTATGACAAGAAACAAGTCACCCTACTTTTTAAGATAGATGCGATACATTCGGTAACAAAGAGAGGGCAGCACAGTGGAAATGCTCCCCAGGAGACTCTCCCAGCCAAGTGCTGCAAGGAGATACCATTAGGCTATTAAACCCAGAGGGCCAGATTGTGCAGAGAGGGTGTTCCCAAGATAGAATCTCTCAGTGTTATTCAGAGAAATGAAAAGTCTAACAGGTGCTTGGCAATTGCATGCACTGGTCAAAACCCCACGCTTGGAGGGGTTTTAATAGTCTGTATCACACACCCACATTAATTTAAGAAAGCTGCTGCTCCAATGCCTTGAATGCACTCCAACTGTGAGCTGGTTCTCTTTGTTTTGCATCTCACATGCTTAATTTAATGGGACACAGTTTGTATAACCAGACCAGCAGCAATCACGCTTATCTCCACTAACAGATGATTTTATTTAGCTTTGTACGTTAATGGGTCATTGGCTGCTGAGCTAAAGCAAAGTTGAGCAATTTATTTGGCATATTGCAGTTTAGCCATCCCAACTTTCTGTTTCCACCGGCCAGTCAGACTCAGCAAATAGAAAGATTTTCCTGTTTTGCCCCACCTCTGCCGAAATATCCTCTGGGAACTTCAGCATACCTTGCTGAAGACTTGCCAAAATAAGAAGCTTCTTTGAGTTTTACAGTCTGAAAATATTGCAGTTGTGTTTAATTATCATCCAAGAAATAGTTCATCTATAAACATCTTACCATTAAACCCAATATACAGATACATCGAAAAGTGAGTGATGACAGACATCAAATTAAAAAATTGCAAAGGCATCACCAAACAGCAGATATTCTCAACCATCTCTAATATTGTCTTGATGACTGCAAAAAGTCATACAGGATTGGAGACATAGTTCTTAAGCCTTTCCTCTAACTAGCTGCAGATAAATAGATGAAAACTGAACAGACATCAGAGAAGCTAAGATATCTGTAACTTGGCTTAGCTGGAATAAAATTCAAGAAAATATATAATGTATGATTTCAAACTTAACCCAGCAATATGAGACAAGTATAATCCTTAGATAATAGGGCAACCTGAGACAATAACCTACACAATTTACCAAACACAGGACAAAGAGAAGGAAGTGGAGGGTGGGGGAGACAGCAGGATATTGACAATAAGAAAAACAAAAGAACTGGAGACTCAGTGGACTTTATACTTTTTTTTCTTTTGATGTCTTTAAATTTTAAAGACATACTTTGCAACTTTCCAATCCTAGATTTTAAGCAATTATTTTGATATAGGGATTCCACTTTCTCAGAATCTGGATATGCTGCCTGGATGCTGTTTTTGACATGAGTGAGTTCCTGGCCCTTATGATTCCTTACCTGCTTTGTTCACAGCAGCAGGTTTTGATGAAAGGTTTTTAAAATTGCTTCTCTCTAGATGTGATTCTCTCCAAGCAGTTCTCTTACTACATATCTTCCCATCCTGAGAGTCAGATCCAGTCCCAGGGGGAGGAACAGGGAATTCTGTCTAAGATTCTCTGGAGTTACAGGACTGGCATTTTTAGCCACAAACCTGAAAGCAGAGGGCAGAAAGGCAAGTGGGGCTTCCTGGACTTCTGAATAAGGTTTTATGACTTTTAAAGTGATGCTTATTATCTCTTTAAATGTTAAAGAGGGACATCCCCTTGAGTCCCTGATGGCATTCAATTATGGTCATTATAAAATGTCTCATATCTTTGGGGAGTGTGAACAGATCAATAGTGTTGCTGAGTTGGAAACACAAAACTCTCAAGACTTGCCTTTGCCAGGTCTAACTCCCTTCTAGCTTGCTACTGTAGTGGAGAAGTTTGTTGAATAAGAGGCTTGCTTGCTGGGTGGAGAGGGTTTGCGGAATTATTACCTAACAACCAAGGACAAATGGGGCCTGAGATCTTTAACACTGTATGGGAGATTTTTAAGGAATGTGATAAGACACTTGTCTATGTTATCATCTCGCAGAAGTCCTGTTAATCCTTAATTGAAAAATAGTGTTTTCTGAAGTTCCCTGATTGTCTCCTTTTGAGTAAGCCTCTCTCTCTCCCTTTTGTTTTGTGTCTTGTTCTGTTGAGATATGTTCTCTGGGCAATGAATCAAATTTGACTGATTTGCTTTTAATTTCTTTCTAAATAAGGCAACTTTGCTTATGTACATGGTTAAGAAAGTATATAGCTACTTGGGGGTTATCAAGTCATTAAGGTAAAAGTGCATATGTTTTCATTCATTCACCACTAATTACTGGGCTTTCTTTGGTGCCCAATGCTGTGAAAGAATATAAGCTCCACGAGGGTAGGGCTTTTCATCTCTTTTTACTCATGGTTGTTAGTGCCAGTTAAAACACTCCCTGGCACAGAAGAGTGAGGCATACATGGATCATGTGGTGATGGGAATTTAAAATATCTATTTTTCTCCCCAAGACTCAGTTCTAATGACTTGTGAAATCCCCCACTATTGGAAGGAAAGAAGTAATTTCATATTAGGTCTCCGTGTCTGTAAAGTAATTTAGTGTCTTGCAGTGTTCTGGGTTATCTAGTTCTTTTACACATCTCTAAAATGAAATTGGTAAACTGTAAGACTGTTGGGAGAGTCTGCTTTTTGAAAATAATTAGACATTGCAACCAATATCTTTTCCCTCCTGTGACTTTTGGCAGTATCTACACATAAATAACATACATAAAACATGTACATTTTAAGAAGAGGGATTCAAATTTCATAATGAGGTATTTCAAAGTCCCAGCATCTGGGGAAGCAAGACTGGTTCTTCTGATGGTGAGGATGATGATGACCAGGATAGCTGAGAGTAAATGGGTTAGTAAATCTTTGTGGTTACCTCAAAAATGACCAGAAATTAGGACTATGAGAAGTGGGTATAATTTGGGGAAATGGGTTCCCTAGCTCCCTCCTTCTTCTTTTTTTCCTTTCTTCCCTTTCTTTTTTGAATCATAGTGGCTCCAGGAGATATCACTGATATTAATGCCATATCTCCATTCAATGTATAAGGAAACCAAAGTGCAGGGAGTTGTGGTGATTGCTCATGGGTAGACACCTTACCAATGAAGGAGCCACATGGCACCTATGGATATCCCCTTTTGAGCCTAACTTTTTAGGCTCATGCCCCTGCTTCTCCCAGTATCCTGTGCTGCAGGTATTGCTATAATGTTGACACTGCACTTCCTGACTCTTGCTTCAGGGCCATGAATAACACTAGTCTCTGTGGTCATTGGATGTACAGGCATAGGATTCCTTGGGTGCTGGTATCTCTCATTCTGTTCTTGGATGAGAACAGTGTGAGGTTGAGGATGATGCCTTGACCCATGTGTACTTTAGGACCCGGAAGGGTAAGATTTGGAAGCAAGCTCTCCCTTCAGAAATCACTGTTTCAGGGACATTTGCTTGATGATCCTCTGTTGGCTATCATTCACCTTTGCTGGGGCAGCTGTAAATCTGAAGATGAAAGAAATGCCAACTGAAAGACCTATGTAGGAAAAACCAAGACCAATGTTTATCTTTGTTGCCATAGCAACTACAGCTTAGCCCTAGGCTGGGTGGAAGGCCAGGTTCACTATCTTGTGTGCCCTGTTCCCTTGGACTTACAAGGAACCGCAGAACAGGAAAGCCTATGGGCGAACACAAGGATGAAAGGGTCAATCTGCTACTGTTTGTTTTGTCTCTGAAAACCAGTTTCATAAGACGGATTCATCTCTAATGGGAAAACTGCAACCACTTTCCTTTAGTGGGAAAGGACTGTAGCTGATGAGATCTGCTAAATCCTTGTAAGAGTGACTTGGAAATGTCTGATTTCTGGCATTGAGAAAGTGTGCTTCTCACTCAAAATTCACATTTCATGTCATATTTACCTCCTCAAAATATCTCCATTCCACTAGTTGTTTGTGGTTTACCAAATGAAATATAAAATTATGTATGAAATTGTGTCTACCTATGGTTAAATACACTTCATTTCTATTGGGACAAATGGACCTTGTTCTTACTATCTACACCCTGCACTTGAAAAATTACAGAAGATTCTAACAGTTATTGAGGAAAGAGTTCATTCCTATTAAAATTTTTCTCTTAATCCTCTCCTCAATTTTTAGGGTACTTTTTCTGGGAATTCTGGTTTTTCCCTATTGGATCTTTGCTGCTTTCTTCATGATAACTGAGAGAATAAGTTCTGCTGTCAGAAAGTCCCAGGTTCCAAATTTACTCTGCCGCTATTAATTCTATGGTCTTAGCTGAGTTACTAAAACTAAATCTTATTTATCTCTCCTGTAAAATGGGTACTGTAATTTTCCTATAGCTTTCCAGAAGCCTAAATGAAATAATAGTTGTTATAGCATTGACATGGCTTCATATATTTACAAATAAACTATCTTAGAGAGTCTTCATACCTATCCTCACAACAGCAGTCCACCCCATTATAGTCTCTATGGAAGTTAGAGATGAAAGAATTTTTTACTTCTATTGAACTGCCCAGTCAAAAAACTATACACATGACCATTTAAATTAAAATGAAAGAAAATTAAAATTTTAGTTGCTTATTTCAAATTATGAAATAGGGTAACATAGATAGAATATTTCCATCATGGCAGAAATCTATGGAACAGTAATCCTCATTCTTGTAGAGTTACAAATGTGATGCAATTCTAGTCAATGAGTGTAAAAAAGTTCCTGAATCAAACTTTCTGCGAGGGCAGATGGAGCTGTAGGATCAATATGGTAACCGTAGGGGAATTTTGAGAGTTAGGATCATGGGACTAGGGTACAGAAATTATTTGTAACTAATCATTAGAGATAATTCTACAGCTAATCATATTCCCACAATTCCATCGTATTCCATCCCTCACAATCTTATGTTATGAGCACTCTAGCACTAAACTACTTTTCTAATTCTATGTTAAATTGAATAAGGTCTTTGATCTCAATGAATCGTGTTTTGTTTTTTATGTAAAAGGACAACAGTAAGAACAGTGTATTCTTAAAGGCAAAAAAATCTTTCCTTCTCGCCTGTCCTTCAATTGTTCTATAGTTTCTCTTCTTCCCCTTTCCTTCCCTTCCTTTTCCTTTTCCTCCATCCCTCCCTCTCTTCCTTTTTCCTTTCTTTCAGAATATGCTAAAGACATTCATGTGGCCAAGGAACAGTGATATATTTTATTGAATGAGAGATATGCTTCACCTGTGAACCTGTAGAACTACCTGTCTATAATATTACTGAGCAAATGCTTCAACTATTACTGAACAGATGCTTCAGACTATTAAAATTAGTGAATCTAAATGAACAGTCTTGCAAAGAGAAGAATGAGAAATAAATGTTGATGGGTGCAGCGAAACAGCTTAAATATGGAAATCCTTTACTCCCAAACACCTTCTCTGGCCTCCTATTCTTAATCAAAAGTCATTATAGATTATTTTTTCCTATGCTGTATGCTAGGCACATGGGGTCCTAAACTGAAAATTCATGAATTGTAATCATTTTCATTGGACTGGCTTCTTGCCTAACCTTGTGCAGAGGACACACTGTGTCTTTTATGCATTCCTCTAGGAATCACATAGACTGCTGTAAAAGGTTTAATTATTAATGGAATTTGCAGACAATTTTCCTAACTGAATAACTCTAGCCAACCTTAATTTTTAATCTTTATAAATACCTTGGAATTTTAATAAGTTCTCAGCAAGGCAGCCATTTATTCTTCAAGCATGGCTTCTTATGTGTGTTTTCTTCACATTTGGCTTTATCGCCTCTGCCCACTTCCTGCTTTCGCTATGGTTGGCATTTTTAATCATTATTTACCAGCATAATATTTAATCTTCTTGCAAAAATTGTGACTTTTAAAATGTAGTTAAGAAATTGAAAATGTCTAATTTCTGAAAAGACATCTTAATTTTCTTTGAATGCTTTCATTGATATTCTGTTTTTCCTCTGATATCAGAGATGAAAATGGAGTGATAGCATTTCAAGTAAACAGCTATTATATGAAGAGAGAGGAGATAATTCTCATATATGCATTTGTGGACTGTAAATCAATTTAGTTTTGAAACTTGGATAAATTACTATTACAAAAACAATTTTATTAATGTTGGCTAGAGTATGAGGCTACCTCAGTATCATCTAGTCCACTCAAAGTTGACTGTCTAGTTTTGCCATGGAAAAATAGTAGATAATAGCAGTATTAAAACCCAAGTTTTTGAATAAAATGAAAAAATATCTTTTTCAGTTATTCTCCTTCATGCCATTTTCTCCTTTTTTTCTCCTTCATACCATTATCTCCTAACTTTAAATATACTTTTCTACCTTGCACAGTAAAACAGAGAAAGGAAAGGTGAGTATGAGATGACACTGCTGTGACTAGATCAGCATTAGACAAAAGTCAGACTGGAGCTTAGATGATATACATACTCATTACAAAGAATTTGCTAGCATTGTTTATTTTATTCTATAAGGTAAGATACAGTGGAAAGTACAAACGAATAATATATCAACCGGTATGTCTTACCCTCTACAGAGAAAAATGAAGGTGATGGAGGTATTGAGAGCACTATAGTTAACACTATTATCCCTGTACTTATTCTATAATGGGGTTTTAGGATGTGTCTGTGTGTGCGCACATGAGCATGTATTCATGCATGATAGAAAATAGGAATATATAAGGAAATCAAATCGACACAGAAGTATGACTTCAAAGTTGATAAGCAAAGTAGCCATTGACAGAAAAATGGATAAACAAGATGTGGTGTATACACACAATGAAGTATTATTTAGCCTCAAAAAGGACATTCTGACACATATTACTACAGGGATGAACTTTGAGGACATTGTACTAGGTAAAATAAGTCAGTCCCAACAAAAAAATATTGCGTAATTCCACTTATGTGTGTTACCTATAGCAGTCAAATTCATAGAGACTAAAACCAGAACCCACTATGGGGGAAGGGAAGAGAAAGTGTGAGGAGTTTGAGTTTTTTAATGAGTACAGATGCTGAATTTTTCAAAATGAAGAGAGTCCCATAATGCACTTAATGTCAGTTTGAATGTCCTTAACCTCAGTGAACTGTATACTTACAAGTGATGAAGATGCTAAGTTGTATGTCTGTGTATTGTAATGCAGTAAAAATAAGTGTACTGGGTATAAAGAATGAAGTTTTCTGTATCACCTGAATGACACACTGGAAGGCATGAAAGAACATGAAAGGCAAATAAATGACCAACAAATTATTTCATAAGCCAGTGCTTTTTAAAAAACAATGCATGTATCAGCTTATTAGTAGTAGTGGGAGCACAAACCACCATTTTTTAAAGGAAATTAAAATAATTAAGCTGAATATTTAAAAGCATATCACTTTAAGGAAAATAAATATGCATTATGATATTTTAGGTGAATACTGACTTATGTATACTAGATGCTTATATATTTCTTTATTTGGACTGCAGTCTAAATCAGGGGATGATACTATTTGTATGGTGTGTTAGGATCATTAACCTGGAAGTGCCAGGCGAATGAATTCTACATAAGAGTCAATTTTATTAAATAAGATTAAAGGAGGAGGGGTCCTGTCGGGATGGTGACAGTGAGTGGAATGAAAATCCACAAGGAGGAAATGAGAGAGACAGATTAGTTTTCATCTGGCCACTGATTGGCTGTTTATTTTGTAGAAAGAAAAATATTAAAATGAGGTTTCTTTCCATCAGAATGTGGAAGAGACTAGTGAAAGGAGAGGTAAAGGGCAAAAGTGGAAGATTAGGTTGGAGAAAGGCGCATTCAAATGCTAAAGTTTTGCATTTAACTAGGTGAAAATAGGTCTTAAAGGAAGTTGGAAACAGGAAAGGGGTTCAAAAGAGCCTTCAGGCTAGAGATGCTTTGAAAAGAGGTCTGTATAGAAAGATTTGAAAACTGTGTGTAGTTGTAGTTGCAGGGAATATGTAAAGAGGAAGGAAAAGAAGATTGCAAAATCCAGTCTTGGGGATATATAGATTTCAGAAGCAAGGAGAAGAGGGAAAAGGTGAGGAAAGGGGGAGACCTAGAATCTTGGAAATGACAAGACAACAGAAGAAGATAAAAGTTGAGAGAAATTGGTTGGAGATGTGGTGCCAACCAGTGCCTGTGGAGAGCTCTATTAGCAGACCACAAGTGGGCAGAAAAGCAGTCAGGAATGTGAATCAGAGTTTTATACCAGGTCAGTTGATGCTTTGGCTCTTTCTTACCTTCCCCATTAAGGTGTCAGACCAGACAGGGCTCTGTCCCTTGGAATCCTTTCCTGCTAGGGAAATACTCTGCTGTGTTTGCCATTAAGCAGGGAGCACTGCCCCTTTAAGATGTCGAAGTGCAGAAAGTTGCAGTTATTGCAATACTGGCTAGCAAAAAGGAGAAACAGAGTCTCTGGCTGGGCCTTTTAAATTAATAAGATGATTTCATTCATGGGAGAAAGGAGGGAGCCCTGTATTTTCTGGGTCTGCATTTGTGCTTTTGGTAGATCCCTAGCAAACATCTGACAAATAGATGACTCAATGAAAATAAAAACTGAGGTCAAGCACTTTGGAGGTCAAGCATATGTCAATTAGAAGTGACTCATCTAGTCATTAATATAGGTCAAATGAAAGGCCTTTACGCCTTCTAGACTAGAAAGTTTTCTACAATGAACATTGATTATTTTTGCAATCAGACAAAAACAAAGAGAAGAAAATAAACACAGTGCTAGTACAAAAAAGAGGTCTAATTGCTTTTTTAAGGATGGCATTAATTTTCTTCATGACACATTTCTTTAATGTTTTTCTCATTTGCAGAAAGCAATGTTTTAATAGTGCACAATACACATACTCATCTACTCAGTGCATTACTGATAAAAACATTGTCAACAAACATTTATTGAGCACTTATTACATAGCAGGGAGCTTGCTAGTCACTGTGGGAGATTTATAGATAAATAATACATGAGTCAGGTCCTCAAGGAATGCACTTATGATGCAGGTGGGACCAAGGATGTAATTAGTTACTAATAAATGGTAGCTTTTCAGGGAAAACTGTCCCTTACAAGAAAATAGCAAGCTTTGTCCATATTAAAAACTTACTTGATGACAGGGTACATCTCTAACATTTTTGAATTAAAAAATTATTTTTTTTTTACTCTTGGAAACTGTAGATTTGGATGTCATTGTAAGAAATAATACAGAGTGATTCCATGTACCCTTTAGTCAGTTTCCTCAATCTAATATCCTGTAAAACTATACTATGAAATCACAGCTAGATATTGACATCATATAGTTATAATACAGAACATTTCTCTTATTAATAACCCCTGTAACCACCAATCTGTTCTCTACTTCCAAAAATTTGTCATTTTGAGAATTGTATATAAATGGTTTTAAAGTCTTATAGGATATAACCTTTTAAATTATTTTTCACTCAATGTAACTCTGGAAATCCATCCAAATTGTTTGTGTCTATAAGTTGTTGTGTTTATTGCTGAGTTGTATTTCCATGGGCTAGATCTTAGTTTGTCTGACCATTTGTTTCCAGTTTGGGGCAACTATGCATCTACTATACACATTTCCTCTATACATTGTGTGAACAGGACTTGTCATTCCTAGGATAAATGTCTAGAAGTGCAATTGCTGGATGGTATGGTTATTTTATATTTAGGCGTTCTTTATTTTTTTAAATAAACTGCCAAAATGTTTTCCAAATTGACTACACTGCTTTATATTCCCACATACAATGAGTGACTGATCCAGTTTCTCACTAGCTTTTGGTGTTGTCGTTTTCCATTTCAGCCATTCTGATAGGCATTTAGTGATAGTGCATTGTGGCTTGGCTTTGCATTTTCCTCATGGCAAATTCTTTAGCACATCTTTTCATGTACTTATTTGGTACACATGTGTATATACTTCTGTGAAATGTCTCTTCATACTTTTTCTTCATCTTCTAATTGAATTGTTGTTTTTATAACAGCTAAGTTTGAAAGTTCTGTATGTGTTCTAGATAGCAGTTTTTTGTTCAGAACTGTGGTTAGCAAATATTTTCTCCAAGTATTCTCTGTGTTATATTCATCCTCTTGGGAAGATCTTAGTGAAGTCTTATGTTGAAGTTCAGTTTATAAATTTTTACTTTTATGTGTCATGCTTTCAATGTTAAGCTAGGGGAACTTTAACTCAAAATCCTGAAGATGCTGTTCTGTGTTCTTCTCTTTAAAAGATAATATAGGTTTGAGTTTTACATTTAAGTCCATGATTTTTCAGTTATTTTATGTATAAGGTGTAAGACTTAGGTAATGGTTCACTACTTTTGTACATGAATGCCCCGGTGACCAATATCATTTGTTGTCAGGGAACTGTATTAGCTTCCTAGTGTTGTCATAAACTACGATCACAGACTCGATAATTTAAAACATTTGTACTATATTCTTTTATATTTCTGGAGGTTAAAAACCTGAAATTAATGTCAGAAGACTATAGTCCCTCTAAAGACTCTGGTGGAGAATCTTTGCTTGCCTTTTCTAGCTTCTAATGGCTGCTGGCACTACCAACTAATGGAAGGCAATATTTATGAAATGTATTATTACATCTCTGGCCAGGAGCTCACCTGGACATAGTAGGCATCTGATAAAGAGCAACACAATAGATCCTTGATACTGCCAGCAGTAGGTCTAGCTGCTCATTTCTTGCTTTCCTTAGCCAAAACTGGTTCAGACCCTACTGAGTCTGCTTATGCCAATCTCACTTATAACCACCAAGATTAGTTCTCAGCAAGAGGCAGAGAAAAAACTATGCATATTAAGATCTAAGATATAAAATATTGTTAATTCTTGAAGATTTCATGGCAACCTGCTTGCAAACGAAATTTCAGGGGAGAGATGGGAACGATTTATGGTGACATCCATTAGGCTTTTATAGAACATAATACATGTGTTCTTGCTTCTACCATAAAATTAATTGTTGCTAATTAGTTAGGGCTGCCAGCTCACTTGTGTGTTTGAGTCTGTCACACTCCCTTCTCCTGATCCTGTTAATTAGATTTCCTGAATTTTATACTATCTTGTGTCCTGTATCTTTCCTCCCACACTATATATTACTCATTTAAACAGTCAACCCTGGTTCTTTCTTCCTTTAGTTGGTTTTTGGATAAGAATTTACCTTAGGGGTGTAGAAGTCATTGTGGTTATTCTCATGATGTCAGGTGAGGCAAATCATTTTCCACACACATCAGTGAGCATTATGTTATTGCATCTGATCCAAAGTAAACATCTGTCTCCCCAAAGTTCTTTTCATTGAGCATAGAATTCCTATGAAAGGCTACAATTGAGCTGTCAGATATTTGGTTTAAGTTATCAACTTCTGGGTTGCCAGAGTCTGGGATAGAGGTGCTGCTACTGAAATGAGAGCCCATAAATTGTGTAGCTGTAGAAACTCCTGGTTTGGGCAGCCTGTGTCTTTGGTGACAGCTGTCCACAGAGCATTGTCCACAGAGCTGTCCACAGAGCATTGTCATCTCTGTCCACAGAGCATTGTCACCAGCACTGAGAGGGACACTTTGAAGCACCTTCATAGCAAACTTGTCCTCAACCTGGAAGCCCCCAAGAGCTCCTATATACTTGCCGAGGGAATTTTGCTTGCCTAATTGCTTTTGATATTTCCTCAGGAATAAGAAGTGAATTCTGTTGGATTTTTGGAGAGCCTGTTTTACCTAACTAGTGTGTCTCTAAAGGTGACAGTCTCATGAAGTCATGATGACACATAATAACAATAAAAAGAAAAGATTTTTTCCTAAAAACTGTTCTGTACTCAGCGAACTTGTACACTGCTCAGTGGCTCAGTGAGCCAATGAAAGTCAGAGGAGGAGAGAGAAAACTCCCATATGCACTGATTGCTTTGTGCATCTCTGCCCACCGCCTGCGAGGTGGCTTATTTCACACATCCCCATGACAGAGCAATGTGACTTCATTGACTGGCAAGCAGCTGTTGGTGCAGCATGTGAGTTGTCTGCTATGTGTGTATATGTGTGATGCCCACACACTGAACTGAAAAAGGAAAGCATGACAGAGCTACTGAAATTTAAAGGGAAAGCGTGTCTTTATTAAAATTTACTTATGAAATTGAAGACAGTAGCTGCATGGAAGGGAAAGGTCAACCCTTAAATTATTTCACACTGGGGCAGGGCTTCCGGTAATAGGTACTGGAAAGGCAGAATCAAACACCAGCACTTCAGCTGAACCAAGCAGTTAAGTTACTGGAATCCAGTTTCTTCCTCTCCTAGTTCCATATTCTTCCATGACTTCCTACTTCCTCCCTTCCTTCCTCTTTGCTTGCACTCTTAGCATCTTTGCATCTGCTTCTGCTCTTCACCCTCCTGGCATCTCCTTGGAATTTAAGTGAGTGGTAACATTTAATAAGCTCTTCAGACACTTGATTTAAAAATTCCTATGACATGAATCTATCGTTAACTGCATTGGTGTTTGGACATGTGTTTAATAAGTTGACTTCTAAGAAGGCTTCTTGGATAGAAGACTCAGATGGTATCAGGAACTTTTTGACTAATTTGTGTGGTTTTTAATGAATTCCTTGCTTTGGCATGCCTGGATCACATAATTTGGCAACATGGTTAAGGAGAAACATGATTGAGAAGTCATTCATGTTTCTGAGAGTGGAGTATGTGGAATACAGTAGCTAAGTGAATAATATTTTGCTCAGATTTTCAAGCAGTTTTTAAATATTATTAGGATATTTTTTATTTGCTTTCTTCCCCCCAAAATATAGATCTGTGCCCACTGAAGCTCTGCTTCTGCTATAACTGGGGTTTCACAACTGACTGTGCTTTTTTTTAAATTCAACAACCTTCTCACCTCTTTCTCTTCTGGGTGCATTGAATATACTGTGTATATGTTGGGCAGTATACTACTTACACAATGCATCCCCTCATTCAGAAACCTACAGTAACTCCCATCTGCTTGTAAGATCAAATAAATGTAGACCTCTCATCTATACTCTTTGAGATCTGGCTTTATTTACCTGTGCAACATTTATTAAAATTATATCCCATCTCTATTCACACTCTAGAGGACTCTGAGAGGTCCTGTTTCCACCACTCTACCTATGTGTCTTTGTTTCTTTTCCTTATTGAAGTTCCCCTACTAAACCTACTCAGGTTCTACCCTTCAACAATTGTCACTCTTTAGAGTTCAACTGGGAACTTTTTTAAAAATATAATTGAGGGGAGGGAGCAGAGTTAATAATTTTCAAAAGAAATATGCAACTTATAATGAGACACACGTGAAGTTAGAACAAGTTAGAACTTTCCATACGATAAATTTAGAACAGTACTTGCCATAATTTGGTAGTGGTAAGAATGTGGTTATTGATAACTTCTGTATCAACTTCTGTATCCTGTGATTGGTGCTTTAGTATGTCAACTCTTTTTAACCTCAATCTCCACAATTGAAAACTAACTCAATAATTTTCTGATAAATGTATTAAGGTGTTTTCCTGTTTCAATTGTAGTCACCTACAATATGTAGCAACCACTTGCCATGGAGTTTTCTTTTTTCTGTTTTGTTTTTGTTTTTGAGTCTAGGTCTCGCTCTATTGCCAGGGTACCGCGGACTCAAGCGATCCCCAGTCTCAGCCTCTCAGGTTGCTGGGAAGACAGTCACGTGCCACCACACCCAGCTATTTTTTGAGACTAGATCTCGCTATGTTGCCCAGGGCAGGTCTTGAACCTGTGGACTCAAGCAATTCCTAGTCTCGGCCTCGCTTCGTAGGCTGGGATTAAAGGCACACACCACCACACCCGGCCTGCCCTGGAGTTTTTCCATCATTAAAAAGCATCTGTTGCCGAGCATGGTGGTGCATGCCTGTAGACGCCAGCCTAGGAAGCTGCAGCCGGGGCCAAGAATCGCAGTTCGAGTCCCACTGGGGGCACGAAGCGAGACCTAGTCCCAAAAAAATACGTAGTGGTACATGCCTGTAATTCCAGCTACCTGGGAAGCTGAGGCTGGGGATTGCTTGAGTCTGTGGTACCCTGGGCAACGTGAGCGAGCCTGCAATTCCACAGACCTAGTCTCAAAAAAATAAATAAATAAATAAATAAATAAATAAAGCGTCTGTTGAGTGAAAAATAAATAAATAAATAAATCTATTCCTATTTGGGTGACTTCCCTATAGTCACCCAAATTTCCCATTTCTTGAGTTTGTGCTCCCCCAGAAGAAAAATATTTGGCACTCTTTTTACATTAGTCATTAGCGTTGATTATAATGTCTTAGCAAGTTCAACCTCCAGAATGAATTTTTTATTTTCTAGATTCTTTGTCTTCAGAATGCTTTTTATACCCCTCTGTTGTAAAGGACATTGAACTTGGAAGTAAAGGCTATACTGTTCCTAACTATTTGCGCAGTCTTGAACAAACCCTTCCATTTCTCTGAGCCTCTGCTTCCTTAGCTGTAAAATGAAAGTCAGGAAATTTCCAAAGTCGATTTCATAGGGTTATTTTAATACGCCAATAAAATGACATGTGAGAGGATTGCATGCGTCTAAAAGAATTCTGAGAATAGAACACCCTGTTGTTATTATTATAGTTTCTGATGTTTAATGGTGTTTATACAACGTTGAATTGAACCAATAAAATGTATCTGTAAGACACTGCAATCTTGAGTGCCAAACCACTACACAGCGGTGGCCACACCATCTAACATTTATAGTACCTTTTATTTTTCAGAGTGCTTTTTATTTAGAATACCATTTGTTCTTATGAGGATACAAGGGTCAGGTGTTTTTACTCCCATTTTACAGTTAGAGAAAAGAAATCAAAGTTGAACAAGTACATTAAATGAATGGACTAAGGTTTCCTTTCTGCCTCTTAATCTTTGTCTGAAAATTGTGGTCATTTTTATGCCTACTTCCGCCCTTCCGCCACAGCCACCCTTGGCCCTTTCTCCTTATTTCTCACTTTTCTTCCACAAAGGGCACTTTCTTCCTTGGTTTTCATCAGTTCTTGTGTAGCTCGGGTAATTTCCTCTGGTCTTGTAAAAACCTCACTCCTCATTTCATTATAACCATGCACATTTGTAAGGTGGAAAGAGAAAAATCGAAGGGTATGTTGCTGTTCCTTCGAAATGTTGGTGCACTTATTATTAGGTGGAAAAGCCTGGATCAGGAAAGTGACTTGGCCTCATGCTGAACCTTCACTATCTAGTTCATCCCTCCTGGAAAAATAAAAGTTTCTTTTTTTGTTTTTCCCAATTGGCAACAGGGCAAATTTTATTTTATACTAATATGTGCTTAGTAATTACAATTATTTGTGGAAGGAGACATTATGCTTTTGAAACTATCAATGTATCTAGTGTCTTTAGTATCAGCAAACAATATTCCTGACCCAACTTTAGCAAAATATGACTTTTGAGCTATTTTTCCAGTATGAATAGTAACTGATACATTTTACTAAGTTGTATTACTTCATTCTTGGGGAAAGGAGAGAGAAGAGCAAGGGAGAACCAAAAAGGGGAGACTAGACTATGATTTTTCTCTATTGCTACTGAGCAAAATAAAGTTCAAATTTGCTTAATATTTGGATTTTTTCCAGTTTTTATATAACTAACTAATACTGGTTTTGGTAATAAAATGCTCTAATCTAGGAGTTCTTTATATATATATGCACTATGTATACACAGTATATATATACATAATATATGATATTATTCTATATATATTTCTTTTTTCTTGTTTTTACATTTAATTTTTTATTAAGATAATATTGGTTTACATCATTGTTAATATTTTTAATTTTATTTTTTAATTGATTGCGCACACACACACACACACATATAAAACATCATTGTCTATTCCAAGGTTCTCCCATCATCTTATCACCTGTGAACCATCTCAATCTCTTGTGCCCATCTCTCCCCCAATTTTAACCTCCTCCTCCTCTCTTGCTCTATGCTTCAGTTCTGTTGTCAGTTATAAATTTCTCGTGTTTTTCCTATATTCCTCATACAAATACGACTGTCCAGTATTTCTCTTTGTCTTTCTGGCTTATATTCACTAACATGATTCCTTCTAGCTCTATCCATGTCACTGTGAATGGCATAAGTTTGTCTTTTTTGATTGATGAGTAATATTCTATTGAGCACATATACCACAACTTTCTGATCCATTTGTCTGCTTTGGAGTATTAGGGTTGTTTCCATATCCTGGCCATTGTATATAGTGCTGCAATAAACATCCAAGTACAGGTATCCTTTTGAATGAGTGTTTTTGTATCCTTTGGGTAGATTCTCAGAAGTGAGATTGCTGGATCAAATGGTGGTTCCATTTTCAGTCCTTTACATATCCTCTACACAGTTTTCTATAGTGACTCGATCAGTTTGTATTCCCACCAGCAGTATAAAAGTGTTCTTTTCTCTCCATATCCTAGCCAGCATTTGTTGGTGCCCATTTTTCTTTTCTTTTCTTTTTTTTTATGGCTTATTCTTGCTGGTGTGAGATGGTATCTCATTGTGGTTTTGATTTGCATTTCCCTAAATATAAGTGATGTTGAGCATTTTTTCATATACCTATTGGCCATGTCTATTTCTTGTTTCAGGAAGGCCTTTATAGCTCTTCTCCCCATTTTTTGGACTGGGTTTTTTTGTTTTGTTTTTGTTAAATTGTATAATTTTTTTGTGGATATTTGTTATCATACCCTTATAACTTATATGAAAGGCAAAGTTTTTCCCTCCTTTGGTTGGGTTTCTTTTGTTTTTGTAATTGTTTCTTTTGCTCTTCAGAGCTTTTTAGTTTGATGTAATCCCAGTTGTTCATATTTTCCTTCACAAAAAATAAAAGGTTCTTCCTAAAGCCTTGCCTGCCTGATCCCAGGTGGGCTTATGAGTTAGGCTAGGTATTTTTTCAGTCATTCTCACAAGGGAAAGTTTCCATAGTCAGATACTTTTCCATGTCAGCACACTGTAAAAGTGAACATGTGTTTATTCTTGAATCAGTTTGTTCTGCATAACTTACTTATATATTTGTTGCTATTTTAATACTCTAGAATAGGACAATGCCAGGTGTGATGTCTCATGGTATGGCAATGTGAACAAGAATTTTGAATTTGGTAAGCCCAGCAAAAATAATTCCTTTTTAATAGCATCATTGAAAGTCTCCCAGGCGAAGCCATTTACCTGTCAAAGACTTCATTACAAAACCCAGTCTACCATATCAAGAGCCATATTTGTCTGACTATGTACTCTACCCTTGATGGGACTCCAAAGTCCAATGATTAGAAAGGGTTCGCTTCTAAAGCAATATGAGTAGGTAAGTGTGATTTTGTTGTGCAGTATTTACAACTATGGTCCAAAAACTGAGTCTGTAGCACTGGATGTGTTCCAGCTGACAGAAATGCACAAAACAAGTAGTTATGATTTCAGAGAGGAGAGGAGCCCAGGCACTATGACGTCCACCCTGTAAATCTGCTCTCAGCTCATAAACTGCCTTCAGTGCCATGCCTCTTGACATGAGTTCACACTCAAGGTTTTGCACCTCATCAGAGATGGAAAGTGTAAATAAGGAGAGAACAAAAGAGATAAATCTGGTAGAATATAAAGAAAGGGTGACTTGACTTCTGGGGATAAGCTATCATAATATTCTACTGACTCATGTAGTCCTTATTTTCCCTGCCTTTCCTGTTCTTACATTTTAGAGCTACATAATTGTGTTTGTTTGATATATGATATATGGTATATATGAAGGACCAGAGTATAATGAAAATAGCATTGAGTTTGAGGGCAAGCAAATGGGTCCTGGCTCAGCTTAGGAAATGAACACTTCTACTGTGCCTTGCTGTCTTCATTTATAAAGTAAACGGGTTGTTTAAGGTCTTCAAGCACCCTGTTTGAGTCTTGGAGAATGGGTCTACTTGCTGTGGAGACTTCAACAGAAAAAAGCACTTCAATTAGATTGGTGAGCTGAGCATTTCTATTTGCCTGTTCCCCATAATAGCGAAGTGGAGGAGAGATAGACATGCTTAATAGATGCGCGTTTTCAGCAGATTTTTGCATGAGCAATGGTGCGTGGCTGCCATGTTGATGCATGAAAGAAACCTAGCATTCAACTCCAACTAAGCTGCAGGGTCCCTGCACGGGGAAAGGGGGGCCACTCTGTCTGGTGACATGACTTCAGGCATGGGGCCAACAAAGGCAGCAGGTACAACAGATGGCTGTAGCAGCAGAGGGCTTTAAGCACAGGGAAGGGACAATTGCACTTGTGGTATGCACCCCCCCACCTCTGATCTGACAGAAAGATTTATTTATCCTCAAATCAGACATCCCCCAAAGTAACTTGAGTGTATAAACAGTATTTGTAAGGAACAGCAACATATTCTTATATTTTGTCGCTCAACTTTGTGAATATGCACATGATAACAAAATAAATATTAATGAGATCCTTTCTAGCCACAATGAAAGCAATCCTAGCTTTTAAGAACCTGTGAAAACCAAAGAGGAAAATGTGCATTGAAGAAGGGTGAGAAAGGAGGAAATTGTCCCATAGGTAAGATGCAGGGGTAGAATAAGTGAAATCATGGAGGTTCTTGTTTACAAAGTCACCTTTTAGTGATAAATTACGTTGAACCTTATAAAATACCTGACAATTATTAGGTTCTGGACTGCACAAATAAAAATCTCTTTTTGTTCAAACTAAATAGTTCTCAGATGTTGAATTTCAATGAGTACAGGTATTAATAGGAAGGTCCAGAATACAATCAAGTAAGGAATATCTTAGTGTTCTGGAAATGTCATTTATCATATCTCACAAAGTCCTTTCCATTCAACATTTCAAACCCTGTTCAACTTACATGGGACAATTCAAAGAGCCAGTCTCCAGCTCCAAGCCCTATTCTTAAATGATTTATTTTTTCTTCTAAACACCCTTAATGATATCATTTTTATATCAATCATGGCATTTTTATAATACTTTTAATTTAATCTTTTAATTGTGATAACTAATTTGAAAGGAAAATCTTCACCCATGGCAGCACAATTTGAGATAGTCAAGTTAGAGAAGAAACTTAGATGCACCAACACTAGATGAATGGATAAAGGTGTGGTGCATATATACACAATGAAATATTCATTATGACAATATTTTAAGTTCTGCTTTTCACAACTATTATGTTGTTTTGCCTCCATATTTGACTGCCTTTTCTTTGGGAGAGGAGGGGTGTAGTATTTTATTGAGAGAAACTGCATGGTTTCTTATGAAACTTTTCTTGTCTACTTTTCAGCTGTGTGACATTAAGCAAGTTATTTAACATCTCCAAAATGGAGATAGTGACATCAGGATAGGGCCATCATGAGATGTGATTGCATGTATAATGCCTAACACAATACTGATGTCGTATTTGTGCAGTATTGACTGCTGATTTCCTCCCCTTATGCAGCTTTGAAACTCCCACAGAACCAAATACAGCTCTTTTCACTTGGAAGCTTCAGTGGTGAAATAAGAAGGAGTTAAAAAAAATAAACTATGTTGGATTGAGAGATGCTCTAAGAATTATGAATTCCTTAAGGAAAAACAAACTTTAACTTTGCTTTTTAAAGTATGAATTCTCAAGTAACCAGACAGGAAATATCACAGGACTCTGCTTTATGTATTAGTTGAATAGAAAGCCATCCAGAAATGGAAAACATTTGGGATACACCCCAAGCTCTTATCTATGATCTTCTATCTTTCAGACCTTGGCCATGTATCGTTGATTATGAGTTCTACTTGTGTCTGCATTTTTTATGGAATTGGGGCAGAGGCTACAGATGAAGAAAGCAGCTTAGGAATTCTAGAATAAGATTCCGGGTCTTCTAAAATGTCCACAGTTTTCCCATTGCTTATTAAGCAATGTGCTTGCCACTTTTTCTTGTGTTCAGGGCTTTTTTATGAAGACTTGAACATGTTCTTCTCAGCTCAATGACAAAACAGACTCTTGGGTAATCCACTCACAAAGCACTCTGCCTGGGTCTCTCGTAACTACTCACTGCATGCTGAACTCATTATTGTTCTATTTGCATTTCTTTGCATCCCCCTGTCCCCTCATGTGAGTGTGTAAACAGAGAAGAAACACTGCCAATGTCAATATAAACTGTTCAAAATGAAGACAAACCAGGGAAACTCATCAATCCTCATTGGAGTGGTTTCCTTCACAACAAGCTTCATGTAACATGTCTATAACAGTCAAATACCTGAGAAATCCGTTATAAAACATGTTTTCTATGGTTTACCTGGTTCATGGAAAGATTCTGTGAGCAAGGAAAGATTCTGTGAGCAGGGCACAGGAGTGGAAGGTCCTGGATGATAAAACAGACAAGATCCCCTCAGTGGAGCTGCATACACACAACTTGGGAAGGGGATCTCTAGTGTTAAGGGGATATGTCCACCCTTGGGAGTAGGATGAACTTTAGCATTCAGGGCCTTGGGGATTTAGGGTTGGAGAGGTAAGCAGATAACACTGTCTGTCCCACCTGCCAGGGTTTTGTGTGATCACTCTGCATAATTATTCCTGAAAATACAAACATTGCCGGGGCTGACTGACAAGTATTGTTTCAGCAGGGAGGGCTGTCAGGGCAAATCAATCCAATTCTACCACATGCCAGTGTGTAGAACAGATATAATTTTGGCTGTTAGGGGCTGTCAAAGCGAAGGATGTGCCGTATGTGTATTTTGAAGTGTTCCCTTCAGTCTAACATGCTGAAAGATTTCTGAGACTTTCTGCCCTCCCTGGTTGTTTTCTACAAGAAGTTTTGGGAATTTAACTTCAAATAACTTGATTTCTTTTACGTACTGTAGTATCCAGACCACTTAAATTCCACCCTTGGCTCCCCACATAGCTGCTCTGCTCTCACTCACCATGGGTATAGGGAGCAGTAAAATGTGAATTAAAAGGAAAGGTTAATTTGCTGCCATTTGGATGTTGTAGTGGCATCCAAATAGGTGCCTGACATCTCCCGGGGATGCTAAGTCACCTGGCTAGAGTCTCTCCCACTCATCCCTGGATACAATACAAGGCTGAGCCCCAAGCTTTCCATACTTGTGCGCCACAGGCTCCCTGGGAATTTCTGAAAGTATCCTCAGCTCTGTCAGTGTCTAAAGCTGAGGTGAGCTTCAAACTTGAGGTCCTTGGAGCCTTAAAATATTTCTTCCATCTCAGAATTTTTTACACCTTCCACCCCACTGACCACCAGTGCCTCCCAAAAGTCTCTCTTACTAGTCACCCTCTCTTCCTTCTTGCCCTCCTTTCTTTATTCCATCCTTTCTTCTTCCTATTTACCTGCCTAATTTTAAAAAAAAAATTTCCTTGCAGTACTTGCTTGTTCTTTTTCTATACAAATGGTTCAATGTTCCACTTATTATTATTTTTATTATTTTATTATTATTATTATCATTTGGTCTGGAACAGTGCCTAACAGAATAAATACTTGAATATTTATTGTGTCATTGTGCTCTCTAGATTCCCCCCTCTGCACTCCTCACCCCCCCATTCTTCCCCAACCTCCCATAGCACAGTCTCCATTCTTCACCTCATTTCTTCACTTCCCAGTTATCCCTTTGTCCTAAGCAGACTGACAAACACTTCTCTCAGGCTTATTAGTGACCCCTTTTCTTGCCTCCTGCCTTGTTCATTTTGGTCTTACTCTACTGTTCCTTGTTCTCTGTCTTTCCCTGAAAACATCTGAGGATTAATCCTTGGTGACATCCTCTGTTTCTTTGGGTTCATGGACTTGACCTCAGCCTTCCTGGGTCATTCACTGTGAGCTATGTGCTCATATTGGACAAAGACTTGGAGAAGAAAGATGAATGAGTAAGGGTGGAACCCACGTTCAGCTTAGCACAGGGTTCTGTGAGATAGCCCCACTGTGTCTGGTCACTCTGCCTCCAACTCCACTGCTGCCAGAATAATCTGATTTATCCTTCGGATTTGTCTTTCATGCTCCAACTGTTCCATAGTTCTGCACAGGGTTCATGGATATTCACAGACTGAAATGTGTGGCTGAAACTGTCCTAAGATTCCACTTAGCCAAAGTCCCTCATTTATAGATGAGGAAATGAAATCAAGGAGCAGAGTGCCCGAACTTGTTTTGGTAACTTAGTGAGATGTCCAGGGCCCTCCATGAGCCAGCTTCACCCTCTTTTCACAGCAGTTTACCTACTCTTTCTCTTCAGGAATGAACAAAGATAAATTACTTTTTCTTGATTTTTTCCTCCTCATCATCCATATTCTTTTTCTTCTCCTATCCTAAGTATCCTCTTTCCCACCATTCTTACCTCGTATTCAATCACTCATCTATTTTCACATGTCTATGTTATTATTTATTCACAAAATAGTTTTGATTACCCAATACATTTTAAGTCCAACACTGAGTGTGGGGAGTTACATCTATTTTTCAACTATCTCCCCAAAGCATTCTTGATTATGCCTACAGATGTTGATATTTATGCAATTATGATAAAAGTTGTGGACTTTTTATGCAATGCTTTGGCTGAGGGTAGTTTTTGTGTGAGCTTGGCCGGAAATATTATTAGGAAACCTACTACTTACTCAAATGTTAGTATTGAGAACATTGGTCTTCTGTGTAAAGTCTACTTAATGTATTACTTTAAAAAATAAACTCCAATAAGAATTTAGTTACCATAGGAAGGTTTATGATTTTATTTATAGGTAGTTTACTTATTGATAATTTTGTAAATTTTTTGCTTCTCCATTGGTTTCTGCTGCCAGGAATCTCACAGGGACAAATTTTGACTGAATTTTAATGACCAAATGCAACTGAAGACTCTGTACTTTTGCATTTCTGCTTAAACCTTGTCTCAGTCTTTTATATTATTTTTCCTTACTTGAGTTCTTATCCTAAGTTTTTTCCTTGCATGATCATAAAGAGTACTAAAAATCTTTTGTGAAAGAATCAAAAGGACAAGGGACAGATAGAATTGATATGTGCTAATGTGTTTTTCTGCACCTTAAGGCTGTGGTTTCTTTAAGGATAGGGATTATTTTACTGATCCATTTTTTTAAGCCCTAGAAAAATGTCTCATTCATTGTAGAGACTTAATAAATGTTTCTTGAACTAAACTGATAAGAGTAGTCCCATGATTCCCTAAGTAGACAAAATAAAGTTCATATACTTTCTCTTTCATTTTTAATTAAAAAAAAAACAAGGAAAATTAGAATGCTACAGTGTAAGAAATTCAAATGAGCCCTGTTATTAATTGTGCAACTTAGAAAGAGTTATATAGCTCCTCTGATTCCCTTCTTTTTAACTTAAATAGAAGATGGAAATAAAAATACTCTGCTGCAATATTGTGAAGATTGATAACCCTTGCAAACTTTTCAGCACATTTTCTGGCCCCTAATAACAGTCAACACATGTTAGGTCCCACTTTCCTCCCTATTTCCTTTTTTTTTTGGAAACAGTACTTGGAAAAGGATAAGTAAGTGGATTGTGTAGTGACCACAGCTAAGTTAATTAATTTTGGTGATATCTGTAAAATAAATGTGACTATTGACCTCATTCAGAACGCTTTGAAAAATAATTGATGAATATGAACTGGGAATATTTGCTGAAAATCTGTTGAAAATGTCTCAGTATTGTTACATGTTCCACTTCATCATTAATACTATTTATGGACATTTGATCTTGTCTTGTTCTGCTGTGTTCTAGGTCTTATCTGGGGTCTTAGCTGCTTTTGTTTTTTTCCTTAGTACACTTTTATCTTCTTAGAAGTGTAGATGAAATTTAAGAATGTAGTTCTTATCTTTAAGTGAATTTATTTTACATGGTGAATGATATTATCTGCTTAAACATGTTGTTTATGAAGTAACCATTAAGATATTTATTTAATGAGTTGTTAATTATATTTAAAATAGCAATCAGATACTTTAAAATATCTAACTTGTACATCCTTTTCATTCACCTTTTAAGTTTATTGGACGTTTCTAATGAAATTCATTACAAAATATTTGGTTCACTGAATGTTTGGATGTTTTGAACATTTCTAGTAGAAAATATATTGACTAAATGGAATTTTTCTACTTTAATGTCAATTAAAACAACAGTTGATTATTTAAAATAATTAGGACTGTAGCGGGAGAGAAGGCTTGGTGGTCAGCAGCGGGGTTTCAGGCCCCCGGGGTAACCTGGGTAGAAATGCGAATGGCTTGTGCTAGAGAGGGTCACAGGTGAAAGTGTGAATGTCTGGAAATCCTCACTGGCTTCATGTTGTGTTGTAAAAATCCTGGTCACTCCTCTGAGGTGCAGAGGAGTCCCTGAGTGCTAACTCTTCCACCTGTGTGACATAGGGCAAGTCACTTCACCACTTTGAGCCTCAATCTTTGACTGTCAGATGGGATGGAGACAGTTTCATGATCCTTAACTTATCTTTCTATCTGTCTCTAGTCCTATGAAATGATAAATGAAATGTGTTCTACATGTAGGTCTGTGGAGAAACTGAGTTTGCTTCTAATACAGAACATTATCTGGGAGGGTACATATCACTTTTTAGCTTCCTGTTCAAAAGTTTAAAATATCTTCCCTTGAACTGCTGATCTCTTAGTACTTGGCAAGTCTTAGTGACTCAATGAAAGTCTCAATTTAAGGTCTGTGCACAGGATATATCAGCTGGGCCAAGAGTTCCTATGAAACCCCATTATGGAGGAAGTGGGAAAGACACATTTCCTTCAACCTTATTCAGAGGAGTAATATTTATTTACTTAATTAGTTCTAGATTTAGTATTAATGGATATAGACTTGAATTAATACTTTGTCTATAGTCTATGTGTATATATAGAATATTTACTTCTGAGAGATAACAATACCAGGAATTTCATTTAAACTGTCTGAAACTGCCTGTGTCTCTGTAGACTACTGAGGCTATTTTGTGACAAAATTCATTTTCCAGTGACTGTAATGTAGTAACTAATACAAAACTGGATTCTACTGAGTTCTGGTACTCATGAAATAAATGACCAGGAGCACCAAATTTCCACTCTGGAAAATTCCATTAATGATAAAGATGTGCAGGCAGTTTTTAAACATTCATCTCAGCTACTATCGTGGGACATCCATTTCTCCCTGATTTTATAGAGTGAATTTGTTAGCACAATAATTGAATCATAGGCTTTGTTTTGACTCTATCAAGGTACATAGATCAGTTTGTAGACTATGTAATTTCAGTGTTATATTTTCAACACCACTTACACTGGTTATTGAAGCTTCCTTTACTTTGGTAAGGTGAATTTAAAAAGAAACCTTTTGTATAAAATTAAAAAACACCTGTACACTATAGTACATAAAGTTTCATAAATCACTATTACCTCATAATATAAACAAAATTTTAAAATTATTGTTTTGAGTTTTTTCTTAAATCTAGGAAAACTTTTATGGCAGAGTTTGGGGTTTTGTTTGTTTTTTTATTAGTTAATCATGTTGAATTTGAAGAGATTTTATTCAAGTCTATGATGTTAAGAGCACATAATTGCTCATGGAAAAGAAACATGTAAAAATATCACTTGATTACTCCTTAGCTTACTGATCTTGTAAAATGTTGTCATGGATCTTATGACTCACTGAACTCAGGATATGTTTGTATAAAATAAATCCAAATGCTCATAGGTCTCTTTAAATGGTGATATTCAAAGGGCTATCTATTCCACAATGCCATAGGGCTATATGTATCCAAAATGTGAACTGCTTCCTTCATTAAGATATTCTTACCCTCTGAAAAAGTCAGCTTAATGCCTTGCAAACACACCCAAACTACTGGAGTCTCACCTCTTAGTTGCACAGTTGAAGAGCTGAGATAAAAAACAGCCCGGTGTTTCTGTAGCTTGGGCAAGTGACTGAACTACTTAGCCCCTCCAGCCTTCAAATGATGGCACAGGAGGAGTGGAAAGGGGAAGTGTGAGCCAGTTGGGAGCCCAGTGGGAGAAATGTAATTATCAAGACTTCAGCAAGAAGAGGGCAGAGGCTCCCTAGGACCAGAGCTTTAAGATAACTGGGAGTCTAGCAGGAGATGGGAGATTTGGAAAGTTGTCATGCAGGTAGGTCCTGAAGCACCTGGGAATAAGATGCTGGGAAGGTTTCTGTCTGAGAGGGCTGCAGGAGAGAGCATGAAATTCCTCAGGGCACAGACAAAGTTTTGAGTCAAGGAGGTAAAGAGAAGTTTACGAGGAGACTGGGAATAAGATAAGGAGTTTATGAGAGGTAGTGAGCCTGAGGGCCCCTTGGTAGAGTTTGCAAAGGAGTCAGGGGATACACACTGACTCAGTCTGAGGCATTTATGAGCAAAGTTGGGGTGAGAAGCTCAATAAGAAGGGATGACTCAAGAAGCCTTGAGGACTTCCTAAGGTGACTGAGGAAACAGGAAGTGAGGCGGGTTGGGATAAATACTCACGATTTGTTGGAGAATGAGGAGAAATGCTTGGATTAATTATAAGATACTAACAGGTTCTTTCCGCTCCTGATGTCTCATAAAATTGTTGCTTTATAGTCTACAAACTCAACTGGTTATTGTAATCAGTAAACTGAAATAATGTAACTAAACAGTATTTATCTCTAGTTGTATTATCATTTGACACATTTTTCAATAAATATTTCTATGGCACCAATTGTTTGCAAGGCATTTTGAGGTCATGTCAGGAATGCAAACACAAACACAATTGCCTGAAGGGACTTATGGTGTCATGAAAGATAAATGTCTTCTATTAGAAGGACTATGTTGGCAGGGGGAGACTACTCACATAATCTAAATCAACAAGGTAAATTAGTGTAACATAGTCCATCTAATAAAGAGAAGATACACTTACTTTTTCAGAGTCATCATGGGAAAACAGGTCTCATCGAGTTTAGTTTTAAAGATGATGCAATTGTGACTTTATCCATAGCTTTGTAAACCTGTTGCCTGCCAACTTTTTCTCTGATTAGAAAATTAATTTTTTAAAACGTGTCAGTCAAATGATAGTTAAATACTTGCCTTGATCTGCTTAGAAGGTACAATAAATCAGCAGCAATTTGATCCCCAGTGAACAAGCAATGACAATAGAGGCGAGTACTAGATTTAAGCATTGTAGCTAATTCTGCACAGGGCATTTGTCTCTATATAGGGGCTCTACGTAACAAATGCACTTCTCTTATATTCAGATCAAATCCTGGAATATATATATATATATTATATATGTATATATATATTTGCATTCATGAATATTGCTGCTCAAAAAAGACCTTTGGATTTTTATCATCCCAACTTCCCAGAGGTCTATGGAAGCAGGCATACCTCTAAACTACATGAATTATCAGGAGAGAAATCCTATTAAAATAAAGCCTTAATCACCCTGCATTTATATTATGTATTGAAGAGGAAGCTAAAGCATAGTTATCAACACTGAATGGATAAACTAACAGTAGTATAGTCTTTCCACAGCTTATTATAAAATATAAACAACAAAAGAAATAGCACTGGATGCACCTTGTACTTCAATATAACTCACTATCAAGGACATTGTTGAAAGATGTAGTCTATGGAAGAATAAAGGTAATGTGGTTCCGTTTGTGTAGGTACAAAAGCAGGCAAAGCCCAATAATCTCTAAAGTATTGCCATTCAGGAGTGAGGATTTCAGAAAAGATTGGTGTCCCTGACCTGAGGGAGTCCATACTAAGGATTCAACATTTGATGTGATGGGTAGAGGTATCAGCTGGTGCTTCAGGAATGTCTTCTAGCATCTTCTTTTGGGCTTCTACATAGCACTACCCTGAGTTTGACTTCACTCTGGTTGCTGCCTTGCAGCAAATGGATTTCAAAAGCCCCTTATTGCCTCTGCCCCATTCCCTAGGAGTAGACATGGAAGGGTGACATGGGATATCAGAAATGGGTCTGCTATAGACCCAAGGGCAAAGATTTCTTGTCTCTAGAAGCCTCTCATTTACTCTTGCCTCTTGGCTTTGGAGAATCAAGAAAGGGAAAAGGAAGCTGACTCTCAACACAGTCTAGATATTTCTGTCAGTGAAGTTCTGCCTTTGTCAGACCCTCTACACTGTAGGCTGCCACTAGGGTGAAGACAAATCTTTCATTAATAATGCACAACCCTTTGTGGTCTCTGAAAATCAGGAGTCTGAAGTGGTTTACAAGAAGCAGGGGTGCCTCTCTAACTAGCACACAACTGACAAAGTATGCCAAATATCTGGTATGTATGAGGTCTGTCATTAATGATCATTCCTTTCTCATTTCTTTCCTTTCCTTCTCTGTGAAGTTCACTGATGCTATCCTGCAACTCAAGGCAAGGTTGCCACTTTAGTTCTATTGAAAACACAACTGAGTTCTGGAAAGCTCACAAAGATGCCTCCAGATAATCGCTATGAACTGAAGAGGTATCTGCCAAGTTCTTCTCTTGGTTACTATGTGCAGAGAAGATAATCTGGGCCTGCAAGGGTCAGGCTATTGGCTTCCCACCTTCCACCTCCCACTTAGTATAATTCGATTCCAATTCCCCTGCTTTTCTTTTACAGTTGTTCAGCACATCAAGCGACATAACATTGTTCTGAAAAGGGAGCTGGGTGAAGGAGCCTTTGGAAAAGTTTTCCTAGCCGAATGCTATAACCTCTATCCTGACCAGGACAAGATCTTGGTGGCAGTGAAGGTAAGAGAACACTCCAGATTGTCTCATCATCTTTGGTCACATGAATGTATAGAAATATTTATTTGATCTTTATTTTTGTGACCAATTCAGAAACAGATTATATGTACTTATGGTGAATGTGTTTGAATTCATTTAGCTAAATGGCTAATGGGGAGGGTATTTGTATGCACAGTTTCTTCTCAGAGGTAAAGTACTATCTCAGGCTGTGAATTGCTATGAGCTACTCTTCCAAGTAAATGCCAGCCAAATTTTGGGTGGAGATCAGTGGGATCAAACAGAATTCAACCAGTTAAGTCTTGGAGTCTCTGTTTATTTCCTTGAACTGCTTGTTGCTTGAATCATGCTCAGCTGGAGTTTGTCTTGTGTTGGAGGTTCTGGAAGGGAGGACCATGGACTTCACTTAGCCTCTCATCCTCTGTTCTGTTGCTTTCCCTTACTTTGTCTCTTCTAGATATTTCCAAAACCCTGGGTTTTTATGCAAAAGAGGCAGGATTCATTCCTGGTATGGATGGCAATTTACAACTCTAGGAGATACAATAAAATCTGAAGGTTTTTCATCATAGCACTACCCCATACCTTCAAACAGGAGACCTGATTTTCAATAAGATGTACATTATTGAAGGAAATTACTCTGTAAAACACAATAATTGACAAAAAATAGCACAAAGACTTCTGAGATCTTGTATGTATGCACTGTCAAAATATTTTAAAAAAAAACCTCACCAAGGTATCAACAATATAAACACACAAACATATATATATAATATGTGTGTTGTGTATTTTTTAAGTATATGTGTATTTATATGTATATATATATAAAACACAATAGATACATGCTTTTAAAGTGCCAAGTGAATGTGAGCATGACTAGTGTAATAAAATATCACTTCTTGGCATACTTAAAGAGTTTTGTTTGTTTGTTTCTGCCAAACACAAATAATTTGTATAAATTGCATATGTTTGCTCATCATAATCAGGACTAAATTTCTCAGTTCTAAAAAATCAGATTGATAGTCCATTAACATTGAGTTTAACATTAAAATACTTCAGAATATATATAATGGGTAATTGAAGAGAGAAATTAAGTTATTCCTGAAGTTAACCCATCCTGCAGACTACATACAGCTTCTGTTGAAGTTCATCCAAGTGAAAAACTGCATTTGCTTTCCTTGTCATCAAAAGTAACTAACCTGAATGTCACTGATATTTCTAGACTCTCAACAAAAATTCCTAAAAGTTGCACATTGAAGTGAATAAAAGACAGGTCTTTCTGTGGGTGGAAACTTCAGTATATATCAAATAAACATCATCTTGCTAGGATAGACCAGTGGAGTGGGGAGTGAGACAGAGTAGTGAAGGGTGCAGAAGAGCTGCTAGAGAAACACAGCATCAGCTAGAATAGGATAGATGTAAAAATGGGAACCCCATCATGACTCTGGGGACAGCTAACTCTTACAGTTAATGCTTCTTCTTTTCTTTCAAAAAAAACTTGGGTTTTTGTTGTTGTTTTTTTTCCCAACACAGAATGTTTAGGATGTTTGACGGGGTTCCATCTGTAGTCTTTGCTTTCTTCTACTGCTATTTTTCCCCCTTTAGATCAGTGGGACCAATAAGTTCTTCTATTCTCATAGATTTATTGGTTGATAAAATATTAGAACTGGAAAAAAAGTTTAGGGAACACCAAATCCGAACCTAGTGATGTGCTACAAACAAGTAGACTGAAGACTGTGGATTCACTTTCTGGGTCTGTATTTCCACTGCTATTCAGGGGCCATCTTGGGAGTTAAGTCAGCTGCTCAGACTCTGAATTTACTTTATTGGCTCACAGGTGGGGCTCTTTGGATATGAGATCATGCTAGCAGACCAGGGAATCCTGGATGACAGGATAGAGAATTCAACCAGATATAAAGAAAGCACTCCCACAATTTCAGTATATAGAGTCAGTCTTTCACCTACAGGTTGTTCCTTCCTCTATGTCTACTTGTCTAAACTTAGAATGCCTTTAAGAAGAGGGTACTGCACAGTGTACCATCAACTCATACATTTCATTTCCTTTCAAACACATGTTAAATCAGGACTTCAAGTTTGGGGCATATAATAGCAAAGGACCAGAGAAAATAGTGTAACCAGTTGTTCTTCACCATAACATGATTCTGTATGGTCAGATCTTTATCACTACCATCAGTGAGGCTCCTCTCTGGCTTAAATCCTAATCATAGTACTAATCTCACCTTGGACCCAGACCCCAAAGCTAGTCCTCATTGATCTCCTGACTTTGCCAAATAAGTGTCTGCAAATTATTTTCATGTGATGGTAACAGATATTTGCTCTTTAATCAACATTGCTAAAAAATTTTTAAAAGGATTGATCCTTTACCAAAATTTGACCTCTTCTCTTTGTTGCTCCTGTTCTTGCTGAGATTTAAGTAAAACTATTTTTTCCACAAGGGGGAAAAAATGACTACAGTTGAAACATTCATTATAACTTGAAGGTGACATACTTAGAAAGACTTATCTCAGTGACCTTGAATATGAAGTTTTGTTAAAAACCGAGGTTTTGTTATGTTTTCTAGAACCATTTCAAGTTTCAGAGAGGATACCCATTTTAATGTAAAGACTACAGCCACACAAGGAAACGTTGAATCTTCCAGGAAAAATTATATCAGAGTAATAGGCAGACCTTTTGGAGAGTTACCCCTAGCCAGTCTAACGCTCATTCTTTGGGCTATGGGCACTTAAACACATATGTACAAACTAAATCAGCTGGGGAGTAAAATGTCTATGGTTCCGTCCTGACCATAATAAAGGAATTTTTTTTACATAATGACACACACTGACTTCCAGGACAGACTTTCACCTCCGAGGATTGTTTTCCAGGGCTGCTCCTCTTCCACTGGAGGCACAGGGATGTTTGACAGTCTTTCTGCCAGTTGCCTAGCAACCCTTGCAGCATTGATTATTCATGCTAAGAAATAGCAGCTATTGTCCCTTTTCCTTTTCTAGAAGGAGCTGACTGGTTTGAAATTCAAGGCTTTGCATTCAGATTGATAGATGTCAGATTTCTATACATTCTAGTGTTTCTTGCCCCAACAGATTTAAGAGCTTGAGGGGTCGACAAAGACCAGTTTAAGATGGACATGCTTCTAAGGCATGCAAGAGTACGCAGGGGGGTGTGTTTGTCTCTCTCCCATAGAATATTTGCTTATTCAGATCCAACCAGATTGATTGTTCTTTGCTTCATATTTTCAGATGACCTTTGTTTTTTAGTGAGATGGATTTGTCAACCATTTTGTCCCTTTGACACTGAATTCCAGTTGAAGAATCCATCGAGAGGATGAGAAGCAGAGAACCCAGTATTTGATCAAAATGAGTTACTTCACCTTTAAGTAACTCAATTGCCAAGGAAACGCTTCATTGCAGTTTCTCTGCATTAGTTGTGCTTGCATTAGATATTTTTGATTCTACCCAACCTGCATTTCAATAGTTACAATTCCTAAAACATTTCCTCATACTATGAATGCATGCTGATTTTTGTTTTTAAAACATAGCCACAAGTGTGCTTTGTAGCCTCTCCTCCTCCTCTCCAACTGCACTGTATTTCTAGAAACATAAAATGCTAAATATTAGCAAGGCCATAGAAGTCATATACAAAATCCAAGCCTTAAGTGTTATGAAAATGAAAATCTAGATCTAGGGAAGTTTCGCTGACTTCCCCAAGGTATAAGTTACATTGGATCATAGGTGTGTACAAAAACCTGACAAAATGAGAAATAGTGCAATCTATGTTCACTAGAACCTTCTTTGAGATCTAATAGGACTTTTGTGTTTTCATATTCCCGAATATCTTGTCAACAGTGAAAATGTTGATTTTCCTCACAAAAGGTTTGGAAGAATTGGTTAATGACCCTTGATGCATCATTGTGTGGCCACCAGAATGGAAAATCTGACACAGTTTTACCATCCCCCATGTCCAGCCTTCTGGTCTACCCATCAATTCTCACTTCATATTGTTCCTCTGCCTGAAGATGTGATATTAGCTGTTACCCTCTATAAAACAGACTGCCCTATTATAGTCTATTAAAGCATCTGTACTACATACATAGTATTTGTGAAAGATTTTAATAACATACATGTACATAGACTTGTTTAATCAGTGGCATCAACATTTGTCTCCTCTGTAAGAGTAGATATTCCTCAGTTGGGATTCATCTTAACACATTGTTCAATATATGGTAGTTTGTTAAATGAATGAAAAGCTGAATGAATAGAGGTATGTATGTCTGTATGTCTGTATGTATGCATGCATGGATGGATGGATGGATGGATGGATGGATGGATGGATGGATGGATGGATGGATGGATGGATGGATAGATGGATGGATATATGAATGTGCTATAAAGATAGTAGCTATTTGAAAAAGCAAAGATGTTTCAGTTAGTATTTCTAAGTAAGGAAATAATCTGATGAGTTACTGATAGTCATGAATGCAACTATATAGATGATATATACAGAATAAATAAGCTAGTTTTAGAAATGATTGAATCACCATATGGATATATAGAGCTATTACTTATATTCTTTAGCTTAATTCTCACATTTTGCCAGTGAAGAAACAGGAATTTAGGGAAGATAAATGAGCCATCCAAAGTCACATAACTTGATTGAGGTCATTTAATTTCAGATATTAATAGATTAAATTCAGGCTTCCTCGGTGGGTGACCCCCAGGGACTGAAATGATGTGAAATATATATAAATAAAAAAATATTTAAAAAAAATTCAGGCTTCCTCATCATCTCAGTGCCCATAGTCACAACATTCTCATTTATTGAATTCTATGCATACCCTGATAACCAAATTGAATAAACACAACACAATGCCTTATCAAATAATACAAAGCAGCATGTTTGTTGTGCACATTTGTAAGGGTGAGAGATAGTCTCCTTTTTTTTTTTCAAGTAGAAATGCGTTTAAAGAGAATAGATGGAAATAAGGCAAACTGGATCCAGAGTGGTACTTTAAACTCAAGGTAATACAAGCAAAACATCATGGTCAACTTTGGTAAATATAGCAGCGCAATGTTCATTAGAAACCCAACTCAAACTGGTTTAAGCAAGTTAGAGAATTTTTTTGATCAAGTTATTAGAAAATGTAACTACTTATGTCCTAGCTTCAGGCACAGATTGATCCAGGTAATCAGCAATTCTGTTCTCTCTCTCTCTCTCTCTCTCTCTCTCTCCCTCTCTCTCTCTACCTCTCTCCCTCTCTCTAACTCTCTCTCTGCCACCCCCAATGTTCTCTCCACCTCTTGGCAGTGTTTTCCTCTGTATTGACTACATTGTCAGGCAACTTCTCTCAAAGAATTACCATCAACATATATCTGGGCTTAGATCCTGACATCTAAGCATCCCAAAAAAGAGCGCTTCCTCCCCAGCAATTACGCAAAAGTCCAAGAGTTGATTTTTATTGAGTTATCTTGAGTTATGTCACCTGTTCCTCTGCCCCAAAGAGTAAATTCTGACATAACTTGATTATCCAGGCCTAGATCACACATATGCTCTGAAGTTAGATGTCAACTCTCCCCAATACTTATGGACTAAGTATGGAGAAGCATTGGTTCCTTAGGGGGGGGGAATATGATAGATGCTATAACAAAACAAAGTGGGGGGAGAGCTTACGGGGGAAGAGAAAGAAAACCTACTTGGTAGGAACTGTAAGGAAACTAGGTTTCACTGACCATATAGAACCAAATAGCTCACTGAGGCTATGTCCCTTGACTGTCGCTTTGACTACCCTTCTTTTGCTTCCCTGCAGGAGACAACAAGATCCTCCTCTAGATTCCCCTACTAAGGGAGTGCAACTGCCCCTCCCTTACTACTCCTTCATATTTACCTGCTGTTCCTCCTCCCAAAATGCTGCTCATATGGTCTCTATTACCCACATTCACATACCTCAAGAAGGGAAACATCATGTGTCTACTATTCCAATCAGCCTTCATTTCACACCACCTACCTGTGGTCCAATCATTCAAGGTGACAGGTGATACAGTGGAGGCTTATAGAAGAAGCAACTAGACTCATTTGTCTCAGAGTATATAGGAAGTTCAAAAAATACTAGTTAAGAAATTTTAGATAAGCAAAGCTCATTTCTACAATTTTGCAACATTGAAATAATTCTTAAATTAGAAAGAGCCTCAAGAGTCAATGAATTCAAGTCTTCTACCTAGGCAAGTTTATTTCCAAGACTGATGGCTATTTTATTTCTTTATGTTTTTAAGACAGTTATCACATCAGTCCTCACATCTTGATTAATAGTGAAGTCTCTCTCCAGTTTCCCCTCTTCCTGTGCTTTGTCCTTACTTCTCCAATTACGCTGGCATGTAAAATCCTTGTTCCCACGAAGATAGAAATGGATGATAACAAGATTAGTGTATTTAAGAGAACATTTGCCAGTGTTGTCTTAAAAAATAGTTTGTATACCTTAACAAGACATAAGGTTACAGAAAGTACTATTGATTCCATCTTTACAAGTTTCTAGGAACAGAAATTGAAACTTTTAATAGTGGCTTATTAAAAGACTTAATTATCTTTATTGTTCAGTCATTACTTAAGAGATTTCTATTGTTTCTTAGTAAAAGTTCATTCTTTCCTGGTGTGTGTGTGTGTGTGTGTGTGCGCGCGCGCATGCACACTCAAATGCATTATAGGATGGGGAGCAAATTTTCCTTGTAAGAATCCCTCCTGTATTTGAATTAGGTAAGCCCCAGTTATCAAGTTGCTCCATCAATGTTCCTTTCTCATAACTTCAACTTTTAACCTTTGATTAGGGATGTTTTTTATCTTGTTGATTTGTCTTGTTGACCCATTTTTTTCTGGCTTATCTCCAGTTTATCCACATCTTTTCAGAAAATGCTAAAACAGTGCTTTTCACTCTTATGAGGACTCATCTGGTATCTAACTTAGCTGGAAAATTAAGGTCATTCCTCTCTGTCTCTGGAATGTATGGATTGCAGTAGTTGTGCTGCTTTTTAATTGATTTCCACATGACAATGCAACTCTTGATTGAGCTAGGGTCAACTACAATCCACCAGCTCCTACATATTTAGGGAAAATGTCTCAGATATTTGCATACTAGTGTATTTAAAGTCTGTCAGTGTATTGCAGCATAGGAAGAGGACAGCTTCTGATGCACTCTTCACTATGTATAGATTCCATCTCCAACACATTTGGTATTTAGAACATGCAACTTAATGCAAGAATAAACCATGAGTTTTATTCCACATGTTACTGGACGTATTGTATTTGAATTAGAATTCAGTCTCATTTCCCATTGGGTGCTTCACTTATTAGATTCTGAACCACAAGAGTTAGCACAACAGTGAAAAGAAAGATAGCAGCAATCAACATCCCGGTTATGAATCTTGTATTTGAGGTTGTCACTTAGTACATAATTAAAGTCCTTTCAAAGGGGAAGATAAAGTGAGAGTTGATAGGTCTCTAGTATATATTGTGCTCTAACTGATATTTGTCATCATTATTTTTACACAATTGATTAATGAGTTTTATATTTCTAGGAGTGCTAGGGTGACCCTTACGTACTTCTTAGTTTTTTGAGATTTTATTTCTGGCAAGTTCATCCAATCTTTGCATGTATTAAAATATTCTCCTCCAAAGTTCAGTTTTTAAAGAATTTCATTGGGCTTCCTCTACATTTCTTCAGAGAAGTTCCTTTAAGAAGAATCACACAGAATAGTGACAATGACTAACTCTACATACTTGGCTAATCATTGCCTGTAGGAACCTTATAAGAAAGGTGTTTTAATTCTATTTTAGTTTAGTGTTGTTTTCCAAAGCTCCCAAGATTCAGGCTGACCCATTAACAGCTTACTGAGGTGACTTTTATATAACAGTGCATTCCAATAGAAGAATAATGTCAGCCACAAATGCAAGCTACACTTATATTTTAAGGTTTCTTACTATGCTTTCAAAAAAAGGTAAGAACTGGTGAATTGTATTTTATTAATCATATGTCTAGTTTAACTAAAATACATAAAATATTATTATTATTGTAACATTTTATATAAAAATACTGAGGTGTTTTAGTCATACCAAGTTTCCAAATTCTGGTACCTTTCACCTAAAACACATCTCAATTTGCACTAGCCATATTTCAAATAATTGCTAGGTACACATGGTTATTGGCTGCCACACAAGATAATACCTCTCAGGGAGCTCTCAGAAGCAATGATCTTCACCCAGCAGAACTTAAGTTGGCAAACACCCCCATGCAGTTATTTCAAATAAGCTCTCTTGCCACTCCTACTAGATATTTTGTAGAGACACTTCAGATGAATGATTATTTTTCTATTTTATCATCAGTGCTTTCTCAATTCTATTCTTTTATTTATATTTTTTCTGCACTACTCTTCCAACTTTGAATCAATGTGTGCACTGAGTACTAACCCACTGCAGCTCTGGATGAGACCTCTCCCTTGTCAATGTCTCCAGAAAGGATGGTAGCTTTAATGTGTCAGGATCACCAGGAATACGAGGAATGAAGCTACAAGGCAGACATTAGGAATAAGAAAATAGCAATGCTCAATGATGGGGAAAATATGCCTGTCAAAATGAAAGTTAAGTGGAGGGAATTGTCAGTGAGGGAAGCTGCCACCTCATGTCCATTGCCAAAGGACCTGGGGAAACAGCCAAGACTCCCTTAATTGAGTAAAATGAATATCAGCCGTGGTACTAAAACAGAGATGGCTTTCATAAATAGGGTTGATAGCAGGATTTTTCCAGCTTCTGATTGCTGTCTGGCAATAGTCCTACCCTTAGAAAAAAAATTTATCTTTAGAGTGCCAAATTCAGAAGATGATTTTGTCCAACTTGTAACTGCCATATTTTCTGAATCTCTTAAAATAGAATTGAATCATAATTTAGCAAAAGGACCCAACATGCAAAAATGAATGGCTGCATAGGATGGATTCAGGTTTGTGAGGCATATCTGCCCCATGAGTAACAAAATGTCTGTTCAATCCAAAGATTGCACTGAAACAGCATGCCTTTTGACATCGTGCTAAGAGTGGCCTTCCCAGAATATTTGCTTTTGGAAATGGAAATATTAGATGCTGGTCGATTCTTTCAATTTGGTGCCCCTCAAAAGAAGACCCTTTTTTCTCCCTCACTTCTACTCTACTGCCTAATGTTTTCTCATTCCCTCCCTTCCTCCCTCAAATACATAAACACATCCACACACTATCATTTTATTCTTTCCACCCCGGCTCCCATACTCTATCATTTTTGAATCAACACAATATAGCTAATAAGTAAGGTCAAAGGTCATCTTTATGCTGTTTAAAACCAGCACATTAGAAATAAGCTAACTCAGTGACTTGGAGAAACCTCTGAATAAAGAGAATGGGTCTCTAAGAAAACATTACAGGCTCTCAGGGCTTTCTGGAGGGAAGCAGTGGCAGATTCAGAGGCACTGCCACTCACATGGATCAGTCCTATTTTTTGACGTACCTGGGGTCCACATACATATAATTGAGTACAGAACTCAAGTCGCCCAAATACCATCTACATCCATCCTACTGGATCTCTCCAAGTCTTCCTTGTGACCCTCAGAGCAGATGTTACTTTTACTCTTACTCTAGAAAAGAGAAAAGCAGAGTACAGGAACCTCCAGTGCATTCGGAATTTGAATGCAGATCTTTTGATCCAAGCTAGGATACCTTCCAGGTGAGTACCACGAATATGAGGATTTGCTCTTTGACTGAAAGGAGAACACAAATATTTGGGGCCAGGTCTCCAAGACAGAGTACACTGGGAAGTAACCTTTACATACTCCCACCCAATTTCTTGTCTTGGTTCTTCCTCATTCCTGTTCTTCATGTGGGACCACATCCCACCTTTCCCAATGGACAGTTATTGGTCATCCCTTTCCAATGCTTATTTATTTCAAGTGTGCACAGACTTTAGGGGCTGGAACATTTTTAGCTGTTGACAATGGACTAAGCCATTGGTAATAAACAGATGAATACAAAGCATGCCCCAAACCACAGTGCAAGTCCAATGTGAGAAACCTCCAATGTACATGTTTTGCTCCATGAGTCCAAACGAAGGGAGCCAACCATGATTTTCTTCTCTGTTGTGTTCTTTACATCTATTTTTCTACTTAATAGTTCAGCAAGGCAAAAAAAAATTTAAAAATAGCTAGATTCAGTTGGATAAAACCAGCTTCAACAAGTTGCTGAAATAAGCATGTTACTCCCCCATGTGCAACAGGGATGTACAGAGTTTGGCGTGGTGGCCATGAGACCAGCTTCTGGAGCTTCCTGGGACCAGGTCACACACCCAGACTCTCAGCCACTGTTTATTTTGCTACTAAATGAAGAAAGCTGGGATTTCCATGGCAACAGACCTCTCAAAGCTTTCTGGTCTTTCTGAACACTGGTTAGCTCTAATCTGCTTTTCAAAGAAGAACTAGTGTTGCTTTTAAGAGCTACTGCTTAGAAAAATATATACTAAAGTGAGAGTGGGGAACTCCATCCCTAGGTCCTTTTAAATCTCCAGATTTTGTATCAGTATCTCCAGAATTTGATTTCTTAAGAAGCAGCTTCCTCTCCCTAATGAAATTTCCTCCTCTTGGGTCAAGTCACTGTTGGAGTGGGGCAGGCGGAAGGGGTGAAGTTTTAAATCCCACTAAAGGCGGTTAGTGAGAATTCCAGATTCTGTGAAGATTGTAGCAGAAAACACTTTGAGGTCTGACTGCTACTTCCATCATCGAAATATTTCTTGTTGCTGAGATGTGGTGAGTCCCATGTATTCATTGATCCCTTCCTTGTGGGGAGCAGCCCTTGGTGTGATCATCTGCATATTTTAAACTTATTCTGTGGTGAACTCCACAACATCAACCACCTGATCCCCTTTGGAAATGAAGGATTTGCTAGCCCAGGTTTTGGAACAGAAGTTTTTCAGCTGACAGCTTCTAGAACAGCAGGACTCAGCAAATCCACTTAAAATCATATTGCCCAAGGTGGCCCTGTCAGAGGACTGATTGATGAGTCTTATACAAACCACTCCCCTTGACTTAACTCAGGACAGTTCTAAATGGTCATCCTGGAGGACCAGATGAGGCTGTGTTAAAATTACATCACGACTCATCTTCATTTTCTTGATCAGGTCTTCTTTCTGATATTGATCCCAAGAACATGTCTAATATCTTGTCTAGTAGTGTCCATGTCAGAATTTGATTCCCTGAATCCCCATATCTATAAGTTGCCCAGTTCATAAGTATCCCCACAGGGAGATTAGAATTAAGTTAGAGAGCTACAGGATGGCCCCAAGGAACCTGGCAGTATTCTTTGATACTGGACATAGTATTTAATCTTGCACTAGGTTCAGATCTCATGGCTGACAGGAATGCTTTCATTCTGTCCTAATGTCCAATTTAAGTGAATGTGGAAGTTCTCACTTGATGTCTAACTTTGATAGTGGTTGATTTCAGTCTCCCTGAAAAGGAGATTCAGATACTCACAAGCCATCTCCACCATGGTCTTCTCTCCTCCTTCTCTCTGAATTCCTCTTCCACTATCAGTCTTTTCTTCTCAATCCACAAACGTCTCTGGAGTTCCTGCCATGTGCCTGGTGAGTAGATCAGCACTGATGGTACAAATGAGGGTTGCTAAAGACCAAGTAAGCACAATCTCTGGGTCAAGGGGTTCACTGTGTTAATGGGGGTGAACGAGTAGAATATCTTGTGTCTGGTAGTGGGATAGAGATAAATGTACCTATGAGGACCATCTAATCCAATCTAAGGGCAGAATGGATGTGATAGAAGTGAGGGAATCAGTGAGGGAACACTTCTCTAAAAGTGATAGCTGAGCCCAGGCTTGGTGACGGTTAGGCATGTTTAGATGTAGTAATTCTCTGTGGCTGCTATAACAAATTAGTACACTCTCATTAAAACAAAACATTATTTCTCATAGTTCTGTGGTGGATGTTCAAAATTAGTTTTATTAAGCTAAAACCAAGATATCAGCAGGGTTGGTTCCTGGTGGCTTTAAGGTAGAATCCATTTCCTTGCTTTTCCCAGATTTTAGAAGCCACCTGTATTCCTTGATGCATGGTCCTTTCTCCCCTCTCACCTCTGCTTCTATCTTAAATTCTTGTCTCTTTTATTCCTCCTGTATCTTCTCATAAGAACCCTTGTTTGTGATAACTTTGAACCCACTTGAATGATCCAGAAAAATCATTGTATCTCGAGATTATTAACAAAACCACATAAGTAGCATTCTCTTTGTTATTCAGGTAGAATAATTATGGGGTCCTGAGAAATGGAGTGTGGGCACATCTCAGGGGAAGTAATTCAGCCTCTAATATTATGCCCAAGAATACATTCCAGGGCAAGGGAAAGGCATTTACAGAGCAAAGAGCTATGATCCACTGTCATTTTGACAGTTCTGGATATTTCATAAGATGGAAGCAGTTTTCAAGAGAGGCATGCTAAGAGATAAAATTGGACAAAGACATGTAGGAGCCATTTCATTCAGGATGCCGTATTTGGAACTTGAAGTAAAAGTATTTTTATATGTGACTTGCCTCACTTCTTGCCCATAAATACCCAGTACCAGGATTTGGGTCAGTGTCTTCCTGATGACACCATAGCTCTGGCTCAGTGACTAAAGTTTAACACATGTGTTCAACACTACCAAAGGCCAGTTTTGTCTTGTTATGACACCCTGGCGGCAGGTAGCAGGTGAGTTGAGAACCAAAAGCACTAGAATCAATCAATCTAGCATGATCCTGGACATCTTCGTCTTGGCAGCTTGAATGGCCTTCATGTAGTTCCCCAGGAAGGGATGTATCCAGAGCCTACAGAATGTGCTGACACCAGTTAGATAAGACTTTTCAGAGTGTCACATAATAAAACTGGCAAAATGATCATTGTTGAAGCCCAGAGATGGTTGCATAAGGACTCACTATGTTCTTCCTTCTATGAATATTTGCGTAACAGAAAGTTTTAAGTTTACATGAGCAAGAATGAGCTCTACCTCACATCCTAGAAAGCACATCCTAGAAAGCACATCAGGTACCAATATAACTGAAGCATCCAAGGAAATAATTGGATCAAGAGCAGGGTTTAACATAATAAAACCTCAATAAACCTCATGTCTGTCACTTAGTGAGACACTATGTATGCGAGGCTGGGGCTTCATGACCTCTAATGCTCTTATAGCTATAAGGCACTTTTCATCAGTTACTAATATTCATGTCATTTCCTCATTTTCCAATCTCTTTGTAATAAACGATCAGTTTCCTTCCCACCTAGAAACCTGTCTCCCCTGAAGTAACCCCTTCTTGATGTAACCTCCTTCCCTTTGATGTCCTCAGCTTAATGGGTGTTGTTTTCTCCCTTTCTGCCCCACCATCCCAGACATTGAAGGATGCCAGTGACAATGCCCGAAAGGACTTCCACCGTGAGGCTGAGTTGCTGACCAACCTGCAGCATGAGCACATTGTCAAGTTCTATGGTGTCTGCGTGGAGGGCGACCCACTCATCATGGTCTTTGAGTACATGAAGCATGGGGATCTCAACAAGTTTCTCAGGTACAGTGCTGGTGAGGGTGGGGATGACATGGGAAATGAGCTCATGGAGGGAACCCGTATTCAAGGTTCAAGCATCCTGACACAGAGGAGGGGCCATCTTGGGGAGGATCAAGGAGGACCTTGGTCCTTCCTTTCTCTGAGACAGCCTGTCCTGATTATGACAACTGAACTGCAAAGCTTTGTACTTCCATAAGGCACTGTTTGTGTGCCATGAAAGAAGAAACTAACTCCATGGTGTTGCTCTTTCTTTTTACTCAACTAACCGTATAGTGTGATGATGATGATTCAATTCAAATCCTCCCTCCATGTGCTTATTGAGCATTTGTGGCTTGACTGCCATGTGACATGTACATTTCAATAGGCTTTAGAGGATCTGTAGGTGTTTGCCAGGTAGCTAGAAACAGAATTTTATTTTGGGCAAAGAAAATGATAAGAACTAAGGCACCAAGGTGTCACAGTAAAAGGTGTGGTCAGAGGAGGGTGGAGAGACTGGAATTGCCACAAAGGGAGGGAATGGAAGAAAGAGACTAGGAAGAGTAGGCATCAGAAGGTATGCACTTGGACTGAATTTTGAATATAAAAAGGATAGCTAGGGAGATAGTAGGTCAATCAAGAGAATCAAGTGTGAAGAACAGAATCCAAAGAAGAAGAACAAGGTGAAACAATACTGGACAGGACCATCCACAGCTCCACAGCTGGAGCTGTGGCTCTTGCTGAGGTGCTGATGTGATGAAAAGTGCAAAGTTCAGCTTGAGGGGTCTGTGGTAAGGATGTGATAGAAGGTACAAATAGGAAGGGGCAGATGTTGAATACTAAAGGGAAATACTTGCTTTGGGCTAGGGTTTCTATCCGTATGGAGCTTATTGGGTTTTAAGGCCTGGGAGGGGCCACAAGATAGAAGGGAGAGATAGTGAGTGTGAGATGAATGGGGGAGGAAATAATCACTTTGAGATGGAGAGGATAACTCACAAAGTAGAAGTGGTCAGAGTAGAGATTCCAAGGAGACAGAGTTGTGTGATGACATGGGGGAGTATGTTTGGCCTCCAGACAGAGCTGACAAATGTCAGGTCTAGTATTGATTAGCTTAGAGTCTTTGGGCAAGTCTCTTTGCTGTTCTGCTAATAATAGTGAGCCAACAGGGTACGCATGAGGACCAAATTAGAATACTAGAGAAAAGCTCTTCATGTAGGAGAAAATAGGAAGTTTTCAATAAGGAGATATTTGTATTCTCTAAGTGATGACTTCTGTTAATAAACCAGCTGCCTCAGTAAGTGAAACTGAAAGGAGGGCAGAGTTTGATAAGACAGAGAAAGTTGGTGGTCACCCTGCCAGGGCCTTAGCGTGTTGTTACCTTACAGATATGAAGGTGGAGAAGAAATGGCTGATCCAGACACCCCTCAGTGAGACAAATCTTAATGCTTTTATTTACATTAAGCCATGGCACAAACGAAAGTTTCACATTTAAGACCAGTGAAAGGAAAGAGTAAGAGTTGCCCTTTGTGAAGGTCAGATACCTGAGTTTCCCTGCCTGTTCTGTATCAGTGACTTGTATCCCCTGTGTATACCCCCAATCATGCCTCTGACTCCCAGATAGGTCTGAGTTAATCCTCTGTAAGTCTTGTCTGGCTCTGACCTGCTATTTTCTTTCTAATAGAGCTGCCCCTCATCTATGACAGATTAATAAATTGTGTGCCTGAGAGGTCTTAGTAGATAATACAGTCTAAGAAAAATAGGAGATATGTTAGGGGCAGACTGGCTACCTGCCCTTGACAGTCTCAGTTTCTTTACCTGTAAAATGGGTGTATCCATCTCAAAGGGTAGTATCAGGATTATTATGATGAATGAGAATCAATAGATTTTTGTCCACACAACCCTTCTACCATATTTTCCTCTTAATTTTGGTCAAGGGATCTACAATCCTGGGGGAAGGAAGAATTTTAGAGTTGTGGCAACCCCTGTTTTCCTCCAGTGTCTGGGGGCATTCAAAAGGGTTCCACAGATACGGCACCAGTGGATACTACAGCCACTAGAAGAGTCAGAAACTGTACAGTTTAACTAACAACTCATTGAGAGAACAGTGGGAAGAGACAAGCACATTGCTGCATTTGAAAATGGTGTCACATGGTGTATGTGGCCTGGATCATTTTCTATCACCTTTAATTTCAAATACATATGCAATTTAGTTCTCCTTCACTGCTATGGGCCCCATTTGCTGCTGTGTCTATAGTTGTGTGAGTGAGGGAATACCAGTTGAGATTAGAGGTCTGTAGTCAGTCTGTGCTCTTCAGAAACCCTAATGCATTGTCCAATGTCAGTAACAGTGTTCTTATAGGTAATAGCTGAGTGGGTAATAGTAGCTTTTGCTCATGATTATGTCATATCTAATGTGAATTTGGTTGAGGTCTAACTGCTCATGGAATTATTTTCCCTTGTACTTATGCTCTAGGTATTACCCTAAATAAATGAATGTGCTCTCCATAAAGTTGAAATAATAATTCCAAATGTACCCACCTGGAGGGAATAAAATCTTCTGTGAGCTAAGGTTGTGTAGGTGTGTCATGTACACATGTGCTTACCAACTTCTTTTGAGTTCTCCTTCCTGCCTTCCAGAAGGAATATCGACCTGACTCTCCACTGGCCTCTTGTACATTACCTGAGGTCACTGGAAACTTACCTGCTCAATTTCAGAATCAACTGAACTCTTATAAGCACTTTTTTGTGCTAAAAGTCAGGTTCTCAAGCAAAACAATGTCCTGTGAACTACTAAAGCTTCTCAGTTTTTGGAAGGGAACCCAGCTCTTGAACTGTCATGAACCAGTGTCCCTAAGGGTCACTGGTGCTGCCCTCTAATGATAGAGATCTACAGTTATCTTCCCACTCATTTTATTCATCCAAAAGTCATATATCAAGTGCCAGCGTGACCAGACCCTGTGCTCTGTTGACTGGGAATTGAATAATATGACCCTTGTTTTCAAGGAGATTATGCTTTTTCCTCTTAGGATTTCTCCAGAAATCCCTCCCAATGGGGAACAGGTTGATAAAATTTTTTAAAAAATAACAGCTAGTGTTTATCAAGTCTTTCTAAGCATTTTAAATGGTCTAACTTGAATATATTGGTGATATTATCATCATCATTCCCATCTTACAATTGAAGAAACTGAGTCACACCTCCCCAAGCCAGGGTGCTGATAGGGCTTTAGTCCCTCTTGAGGTGTGTACTTCTAGAAGAGGAGAGATGTGTTAGTTACCCTTACAGCTGCAGGGCAATCTAGGGAGTGAGGCAGAAGACTTCATGTCAGCTTTATTTATCTTGTCCTTAAGAAACTTATTTAGAAGATATTTGCCCTCTGTTTTACAGCAGGAGTCAAAGAAAAAATTCAGAGGTTTTTCACTTTAAATTAAGTCTTGTTCAAATATCCAGAAGCGAGTGGGAGAAATGGCTGATTCAAAATGCAGGTGCTTGTCTGCTCACCTTGATTGTATGGAATGTAGAGGGCATTCAGGGCTGCTGGCTTTCTGGTACCTTCAGAGTATAAGGCTGGAGGATGGGATTTTATGTAGAGGAGGTCTTTTGCATTGGCTGCTAACTACCCACCCACCCCACCCCCTCCCTCCTCCTGAATCTTTACATTGGATGACTTTTAGAGGAATGTATTTTTCTGGCCCTAAAATACATTGTTGGCAAATCAACAACTGATTTTTCCTTCGAATGAAAATTATAAAGATTGCAACCCTGGCCTAGATTTTCTGAGTAGCTCATGGTTCCTTACAGTAGACTTGAATTCCATGTCCCTCTCTTGCTATTGAACTCTGGATAAGATCTTTACTTACTATGGTATGGGTTTGGACTTGAGTAACCTTTACTGAGGTGGGAAGGGTTGACCCCTTGGTGTCCTATCAGTAAGAGCCATGTCACAGGCCAGAAAAGCACTAAGAATGAGAGAGGTTTTCTGGCTTTTGATGAAAGGTCACAAAACACCTTACATACAAGCAGAGTCTCCATTATTGAGGAGACTTGGTGTGCCTAGGAAGGTGCAGATAATACCTCAGAGTTTGTGCGCTTCCCCTGGAGTCACAACCAGAGAGTTGGACAGTATTCAAGGACAGTTCTGAAACCTTGGTCACTGTGCCAGATGCATCCGTAACATCCCATGACATCTTAACTCTGAGCCTAAGACCGTCTCAAAGCATTTCCTCAGTATTGTTCTCACGGTGATCAGAGGGAGTTGGGGGTTGTGATGTAAGTGGAAGCAAACTGTAGGACTTGTAAGAAAACTGAAAGTTCCCCTAAGAATGGTTACATCCAGACTTGGAAACAGAACTTATGATCACCAACAAGAATAATATCTCCTTGTATTTTTGACTGACGGGGAAATATCAGACTGGAAAGTTAAAGGCTCTTCTAGATCACACCAGTGGGACTGGGAAAGCCCCCACCTCCTTGTCCTGAGGATACAAAGTGGAAGACCCTGTGACTGTATGTTTGGGAAATCATGCCAACTGAGGCCTTGATGGAAGGGTGTCTATGTCTGTGCTGGAGATAATCATCCAAGGTCAAGGCTAGAATGGGTGTTCTTGTGTAATTCTGACTCTTGACTTTTCAAATCCTTGTACAGTTCTGGAACCATACAGATGGGGTCATCCACTTTCCAGTTCATATGAGATCCTCTATATTTATTTCAAGAGCTTCCAACTGAACCAAAAGAGATCTTCCTTATTTGCCTTTGCTGCCAAGCAACATCACCACCTCCAAGGTCACATTTACTCCTTGTCCTGCAGCACCTCCTCTGGCCATCAGAGGCAGTGACGCTCACCACACAGACGTCCAGGGTGGGGATTGCCAGTGCTGATGGCTATTTCTAAGACTGGGATCAATCCTTTTCTGAAGTGCATGCCAGTATTAAGATGCCTAAGTCATCACACAGCTTAGAAAAGACTAAGTATATCAGATGCAAGAAAAATAATATCTAAAACAACACGACCCCCCCCCGCCCCCTGTAGTGTGAAGAACAAAACTTGCTCAGATATTGTATTGTCATTTCAAAGAGTTCGCCAGCACCTATGTTGAGCTGAAGGTCGGGGGTCAGGATGGACAGAAAACAATGAAATCTTTCACTGGTTCACTGGAATCAATGTCCATTGATGTCCAGTCAAAGGAACTCTGAGATTCTGCCTGTGGGAGACAAACGCCATTTGGGAACCAGCCTAGGCATATAGCGGTTGGAGTGGAGAGAGCAGAGCTCCAACTCTGGCCTAGGTGGGGGCATTCTGGAGGGCTCAGCCTGGGTGGGGAGGTGCTCTGCTGCGGCAGGTGTCTGGATGGACAGTGGTGGAACTGCTTTTGAGGGTCACAGACTCTGGTGTGTGTTCCATCCCGTTCTAAACCTCTAAATCAAGGTTTCGATTTAGAGGCACCAGGTACCACTCCGGCCTACAGGGCCCTGGGAGTTCTAGACTCTGGGAAATGAAACCTAGGTGCTGAGGCTGTCAAGGTATGACTGCAGATGAATTATCTTTCCATGCAGCCCCGCTCCACCTCCCCCCCTCCCCCAATACCTCCTTAGCCCTAAGTCATGCAGCACATGCTTTTTCCACTCTTAGGTACTGGAGGAGCAGAGAGCCCCTGGAGGCAGGAACTGCAGCTCCAACCAATCTTGTTTATTCCCCAGGGCGCATGGACCTGATGCAGTGCTGATGGCCGAAGGCAACCCGCCCAGGGAGCTGACACAATCGCAGATGCTGCATATCGCACAGCAGATCGCCGCGGGCATGGTCTACCTGGCGTCCCAGCACTTTGTGCACCGCGACCTGGCCACCCGGAACTGCCTGGTCGGCGAGAACCTCCTGGTGAAAATCGGGGACTTTGGCATGTCCCGGGACGTGTACAGCACTGACTACTATAGGGTGAGTGGTGCGCCCGTGGGGACATCTTGGGCCCTCTTTTCCCAGAGGCCCCTTCTTGTATTAGTTTGCCAGGGCGGCTGTGACATAATGCCATGGAGTAAGTGACCTAAACAACCAAAATTCATGTTCTTATAATTCTACAAGCTAGAAGTAGAAGGGCGAGGAATGGGCTGTTTGGGTTTCTCTGTAGACTTTTCTCAAGGTTTGCAGAGGCTCCTTCTGTCTCCTAACGTGGTGTTTTTGTGCACATATGCATCCCTGCTCTTGCTCTCTCTCTCTCTCTCTCTCTCTCTCTCTCTCTCTCTCTCTCTCTCTCTCTCTCTCTCTCTCTCAGCATCTAAATTTCCTCCTCTTAGGAGGATGCCAATAAACTTGCATTAAGGTCCACCTAATTTTAGTTCAATCACCCTGGTGAAGGCCCTATGGCCCCAAACACAGTCATATTCTGAGTCATATTCTGGGGTTAAGACTTCAACATAGGTTTCAAGGGAACACAATTCAGCCCACACTGCCAGCCCTGCCCTGCCTCCATGGCACTCTGGAGTGGTGTGTGCCAGCTTCCAGAGGGAGTCCTCAGCATTACAGTTCTGCCAGGAAAAGAAAAGGGCTTAGTTCCTGGTGCCATAAGATTAAATTAATTCACTCTGGATTTAATTCAGTGAAGTTATGCCTGGAAACTTTGTTTGAGTCTTGATCTATAGTGAACTTGGTCACATAAAAGTAGTACTATGAATCTTGAGGTTCTCACCTGGAATCATCTTTCTCAAACATGGATCAGCTGATGACCCTTATGGTGGGATGGAAAGGTTTTCTCCTGCCTGAAACTGATAATCTACCCAACCTACCCCAAGCCTACTTACACACAGTAATTCAGAGCTACTGATTCCTTGCAGTTGAACCACTTGTCCTGTCTGACTTGTTAACTAAGATTTTGAAACGCAGCTGTGAAAGGAAAAGGGACCTTTCTGGAGCCTTGAAACCATAACAACCTACAATGAAGGTTTGAAGGACCACCTCAAACTCTCCCTTCAGTTTCTTATTGCTTTGCTTGGTTTTCAAAAAGAAAGGAAGTGCTTTGTGTATGTAGCATAAGAGTATATCAATGACTTGACTGACTCACCTAGTAGGATAAGGTAGGTAAAGAAGGTGCCTCTCTTTACCTTTGTTCTTCCCTTTCTGACTTATTTTTGAGGAGGAACCTTTGTGTGTTTTCTCTCCCTGCTGCCTCACTCACTGCCAATGCCTATGCATTTTAGTTGTGCCATCTTTGCCACAATTATCTAAGAAAATTAACCCATGGCTTTGTTGCACAGCTTCTAGATTAATTTGTGTGTTTCCCTAATTTGAAACTTTGTACACATTTGACATAGTGGAGACCAAATTGGAAAGGAGTCCCTTTTGAGTCTGTGGTCATACTTTTAACTTCAAGTGTTCAAAAGAGAGCCTCAAACCACCTATCCTGAATCTAGCATTGACTTGTTTGATCTAGATATCTAAAACACAGGAGAGACTTTTCTTAAAAATGAATGTATCATCGTTAGCTCTGCTCCCTTGACTAGAGGTAGGGAAATTTCTGTCTCAGGAAGCAAATACGTAGTACAGCCATAAGAAAAAGATTTGCTGATTTTGTTGAGCAGCTAAGGAATGAACACATGACCCAACCAGTAGCCTTCTCTTTAGCAGTGTTATAAAGGTTTCAGAGCACCTGAGACAAAGGAAGTGTTCAATAAATGTTCCAAGCTTATCATGATCCAAATATATAAAGTTATGCTTTGTTACCAAAACCAAGAATAAACCACATAGAAACCAATGTCCTCCAAAAAAACAATTCAGAGGAAGAAAATTGAAAAGACTCAAAAATATAAAGATAAATCACCAAATTAAAAAATAGGCAAAGATTTTAATATATAAATATCTCCAAAAATATATATACAAATGTTCAGTAAGCACGTGAAATATAACCAGAATTATCAGCCACTAGGGAAATGTAGATTCAAACCACCATGTCACTGCACACTCACTGAGATGGTTGTACTATAAAGCACAACAAGTGTTAACAGGGATGTGAAGAAACTGGAAACCTCATAAAACTGCTGGTACATGTGTAAAATGGTATTAGATACAAGTGTAAAATAGTTTGGCAGCTGTTTGATGTTCAAGACAGTCTCTCCCTATAATGCATCAATTCCATTCCTAAGTGTATATATATATATATGTATATATATATACATATATATACACATATATACATATATATATATACCCATGAGAACAGAAATCATATCTCCTCACAAAAACTTCTTAGTGAATGTTCATAACAACATTATTCATATAGCTTAAAAATGGAAACAATGTAAGTGACCATTAACTGATGAATGGATAAACAAAATGTGATAATCCATTTAATGGAATATTATCCTTCAGTAAAAAGAATTGATTTGCACTATAACACAGATGAACCTTAAAACTATCATGGTACATGAAAGAAAGAAGACATAAAAGGTCACATATTATATGAATCTATTTATACAAAATGCCCAGAATAGGCAAAGTCATAGAGACAGAAATTAGACTAGTGTTACCAGGGGCTGGAAGAATGAAGAGTGACTGTTATAGGTTATGGAATTTCCTTTTTGGCATAATGGAATGTTTTATAATTGGATGGAGATGATGCCTGTTCAGTATATTTATGGATGCATAAATTTACAAATACCTTGTAAATACATAAATATATTAAACACCAGTGAAACTGTATACTCTTAAAGTATATAAATTTAAGGTATATGAATTACATCTGAGTGAAAAAGACCTGTAAAGAAAAATACTAGCAAATAGTGGTCATGATTATGAGCACAAAGAGTTAGTCTTGATCATTTGTGCATAAAATCTCAGCTACTATATTTTTTAAAAGTATATAGTAGAATATTCTCCATATAGGTGACATTTTCCTGAAGTACTTCCTTCTAAATTATTTAGAAGAAATTATTCCCAGTTTATTTGTTAAATGTTCCTAGAATGACTCTATTTATTTAATCCCTTCCTCTCATCATTACTACTCACTTACATTTGCCGTATTTGGATGTTTACTTGTTTGTGTATCATTCCCACTGAAGATGAAAAGGAGCCAGTCTTATGTTGATTGTGGGAGCCAGTCTTACGTTGATTGTTATTGGTGGAATGGACAGATAAAGGTAAGAAAATAGATGATGGATTAAGATATGACAAATTGATAGAAATCTAGGAAAACATCAAAATTGTGAATTTATTCTCCTTTCTCTGAAATTTTAAAATGATGCACCACCATTCTATTGAGTTTGTTCAATGGACTGCAGAAGACTATTATTACAGTGACAATTTCTCAAAATGCTTGCTTACGTGATTATCATTAAACCTCATCATGATGTCTCTCTTCTTGGTTGTAGCAGTTAGAGTGTATGTTCCCTTTATTTCAGTTTTCTCATTTACAACATCTTAGCTAGATTTTTTTTCATTAATCTATCCTCTCCAATAGCCATCACCTATCAGGCAAGGAGCTCCTATGGTTGATGTATAACCAATGTTATACAAACCTTTGGCTATCATAATGGGAAAGGATTTTGTGTTTGTCATGGCTATTTTCTAGATCTAGATTTCTATGTTAGTCATAGCTATCTTCTGTGAAAGTATCTTGTCTGGAACCAAGTAAATTGAATTATTAATATCTCTTATCTTTAAGCAAGGACTAGTCCCACTGGCAGCCTGAGGCTTGTGCTTATGGCTTCGTGTCAGCAGAGTGATGTAGTGGCCACAGCTCTGTATAATCCATGGCAGGAGGGGTGGGTGGCAGCTGCTCCCCCATCATAGGGGAGCTGGCTCAAGGCTGCTACCCCATTGCAGCTGAGCTAATTATATCTTCCCAATGAAGGGAGAAATCAGAACACTATATTTGTATTGAAACCAGCCTGATATGGTGGGTCCAGAATTACCCCAGCATTTATGTTCTCTGAATTGTTTTAATTAGCAGTTCTGCAGTACCAGTCTTTCATTTTGTTTTTATTCCTTCCCTCTCTGGCAAAATATGATATTTAGGAAATATATGAACCAGAGTTCTCTCACATTCTGCCTGTCAGAGACCAAGACTCTCTCTCATCTTGGTCATTACTATGCCATAGTGGATCTACTGAAAATTTTTTAATATGCACTTTGGTGGTTTTCATTGTTTTCATCCAACATGTGCTTAAAATGAATGTGAGCCACTGGTGAGTAGAGACCTCTATGCTTCTGAAATTCTAGCTGCTAAGCCTTCTTCTCCCTTGGGTGAACTTTATATCAGGGTGGAAAGAAATTTTATCCCTTAATTCATCTTCCAGTTAAGAAAAAGAGAAAAGGGAGCAGAATAGGCACATTAGTTTATGGTGGACACTTAAAGAAACAAATAACTATAATTTAGCTAGGTCCTAGTTTGACTCCTAAAGTGTTACTATTATATCACCAGCATAGTTCAAGAAAATATCTTTATGTACTCTATGCCAGTTTATTAACTGCAAAGAGAAAAGAAGATGGGTTGTAGTAAAAGCAGCTAATATAACAAGTAGCAGGAAAACCTGACTAGAACTTCAGTAACTTCTCCATTCTCTTCCCCATCTTGGAGTAAGAAGGATGATAAACTAGAAGATAAAGTCCTGAACCACAGAAGAGAAGAAAAGCCTTCGGTAATTTAAGAACTAGACAAGCACATAAGAAATAGAGTTACCTTTCATACTTTGATCTTTGAAAAGAATATTTACTTTTAATGAATATTTTAAAGTAATGTGAACATTTCTAGACAGGTAAGTAGATTCGTAGGTAGGAGATGGATAGATGATGCATATATACACACATACATACATATATGCATGCATGCATACATACATACATTTGAACTTCATGCTACTCCATTTTCTCTTCTCCTTGGGCTTGGCCACCTCCTTTGGATGGTAAAAGTGAAACATATTGGTTCTTCCTAAGAGTGTCACAGTATAGATCTTGATTTATTCTATATTATTTTCATTGTGCTGTTGTGTAAAATGCCAGTGTCATTCCCTCTATGAGACCAGCATTTCATCTCCCTGGTGAATACCTTCTGATTCTTAAGAGGCAATTCTAGTTTCACCTTTTTCCTGACTTTTTCCAAAGCAGAGTTATTACCCACGGATATGTAATACTTAATGTGAACTGCCACTATAGCATTAAGAGTCATATGTTTTAGAAATCTGATGTTGCATACATGTCTTTCCTCTAATATGAAAGCAGGTTGAGGACAAGTCTCATATATCTTTGTTTCTGCACATAGCAGTGTGTACAGCAAATACTAGGTGATCAATTGATGACTTAAATAGGAAAAGCTTTTGTGTGTTTTTTTAGTTCTATAGATAAATACAGAAAACACTCAGATTTGAATTCTAAGGCTAGGGGTACTGACTTTAGGAAGGAAATCTAGGGATGTAGGGGCATTCTCATCTCAGACCATTTGTTCTCAGAAGAGAGTACATTACTATAACCTATTTACATTCATATTATAGTTGAAAACTTCCTTTGGTATACTCTGTCTAGAGTTCTCTTTAAGAGGAAACACAATCTCTTCCTGAAGGAAGAATGGCCTCTTTGTCATCGGTTCTCTTTTGTAGGCAGCATTTCCTTATTTCCCCCTAACATTATACTGACACAATACCACTTTTAACTTTCACAAGTATAAGTACAGACCTTTCTCTCTAGGCCCCTTTGATTGAAGTGGTCCTAGAAACACAAAACAGTATTTATTTTATGGAATCATCTTCAACTTATGCCTCATACAACAGTGAAAGAGAGCACAATTGGAGGAACCTGTCTGCCAGGGAGAAGACAGAACATTTGTTCTGACTAATTCTGTAATAAAATAGATTTGCATACATTGTTTCAAAATTCTAAATTGGTATCATTTATATTCAGGTCTTCTTAAAAAACTTCATATATGCTTTGAAGTTGCAGCAGAGAGAAGATTACATGCTTTCCTTCCATTCATTCACTCATTCCTTTATTCAACATGCATTTATAAAGCAACTACTATGTGTTAGATACCATGCTCAATACTAGAAGCATTCAGTTAAAATGGCATATTCCAATACAGTGTGATGAATGCAGTAATAGATAAATGTTTTAGGAATCTTAGAGAGGAGACTAACACCTGCTTTGGGACACCAGAGTAAGATTCACTAAGCTGTCAGTAAAAGAACTGTTTCGTTAAGGTAGGCAATCATTTTCATTATTTCAGAATTTCTTGAAGCCTTTAATCTATCTCTATGCTTTGTAACCCCTGTAGAAGAGCTATGTAAAGACTCAAAGCCTGCCCAAAAGAACTGGTCTGAGAAACTTTTGTCCAGGCCCCTGGTCCCAACCATTTCCCAAACAGTAAGATTGTTAAAGGAGATAAAGCAAATTTCCCCTGATTTTTTCCAACCTTGAATTCCTATTCCTGAAATCACTGGCCCTGTCACTAGTACTTGTACATAGAAGTATCTCAAATGAAAAGTAAATACACTTTTAAGTTTTCTGGGAATAAAATTGGGCCATACCCCATTGCTGTAGGAGGATTCTGATTCCTCCAGGTGCTGACAGGCATCTTCAACAGGTGCTTTCTCCCCCACTTTTGAAGCTGTCAGACTTTTTCACATCTGTGACATTCCATACTTTGCATCACTTAACCCGGAACTCCTTAAAGAAAGGGAACCTTGAAGAAAAGAGTTAACTGGGGTATAAAATGAAAAATATCAGCCTTAATTCCTAAAGTTAAAGGTCCAAGTTTCTTATTCCTCCTTTCTAGTTGTATGATTAAATCCATTAGAAATGCATTTAGCTAAAGAAAGAAATATGCTATTTACCATGGTATAAGGTGCTAGGAGAGTGTTTTCTCTGTGTATTCACAGATGGGATGTTTCTCATATTCTGAGTAACTTTCCAAAGTGAAAACTGTAAACTGATACCTGAAATTTCTCTGGTCTTTTCCTCATGGTTGCAAAATGGCTGCAGGAACTCCAAACATCAAAACTGCAATTTAGAAGAGGAGACTAGATTGCTATAAGGAACAGATTCTCCTTGCCCACCTTCTCACCAGGATGGAAATCTTTTCCAGAGCTAAACTCTGCCAGATTTGGTCTTGTATTTCATTGCTCATTTCATTGTATTTCTACTACATAGGAAAGGAAATGAAAGCAAATGGCTTTGGGGTGAGCAGAAAAATGATCTGATGGATTCACAAAGCACACTCATAGCTGGGTCCTTTGTGGTGAGCTCCTGTCCTTAAAAGGTTGTCAAAGGCTATTGATAAAATGTAAATTGAAGTGGCATATAAGTATTGATTTAAAAAATAGAAGTAATAGAATTTTTCAGTGGGAGTTCTTTGTTCCTCTGTATATAAAACTTCTTTGTTCCTCTGGTTTATTTTAATTAGAGTTTTTATTTCTAGTCTTAAACATGCTGATTGTGATGTGCCTTCATATGCATTCAATTTTTTGTGTGCTTGAGTTCATTATATTTATTGGATTTGTGGGTTTATCAGTCCTCATACATGCAAATATATTTTGACCATCATTTGTCCAAGTATTTCTTCTGCTCTCTACTCATTGCCTGGGGGTTCTGGCTTCTTATAATAAGTCATTAAATGCCTTTTATGGCTCACTGATCTCTTTTCATTGTTTTGATTTTTTTTTGATGTGCTTTATTTTGGATCATTTTATTACTATGTCTTCAAGGTCTATAATATTTTCTTTTTCAGTGTTTACTTTTTCACTATTCCTGTTCAGTGTATTTATCATCTCACATACTGTCATTTCATTCCTAGAAGTTCAATATGGACCTTTTTGTATATCCTTCATGTCTCTAAATAACTTTTGAGGCATATGGAATGAATTCAGAGTAAATATTTCAATATATTTGTCTGTAATTCTAATATATGTCAGTCTTAGGTACATTTCTGTTGATTGATTTTTCTCCTCCTTGTGAATCATATTTTCCTGTCACTTTGCATGCCTGGTAATTTTAGACTGGATGCCAGACATTGTGGATTTTATCTTATTGGACGGTGGATTTTTTGCATTGCTATAAATATTTTGTGTCTTTGTTCTGAAATATGGTTATATTGTGTTGAAACAGTTTGATCCCTCGGTGAGTTGCTATTAAGATTTATTAGGCAGGACCAGACTAGTGCTTATAGAATTCTTAGAGCTATTAATTCCCTGCTGTTGAAGCAATATCAACTGTGTACTCTGCCCAGTTCCCCATGAACCATGATGTTTTTGCTCTGCTTCATAGGAACTGACACTGCTTCTGGACCTAACAAAACACTGGGCATTATTGCTACTAGCCTTTTGGGTAGCTCTCCCCTAGCCAGTAACAGTGTTCTAACATGAATGCATTGGTCACTGTGGAATTTAATACTCAATGGACAACCTCTGCAAATAATTTGGGTTTCTCTCCTGTGTGTAGCTCTCTCTTCTCTAGAACTCTGTCCTTTCTATTCTAACCAGATTGACCACCCCTGATTCTCTGCTCCATCTCCTTAATTTAGAATACTTTATGAGTTATATCTAGGTTCTCCCTTTCAGTATCTTTCAATGAAGCTCATCTTTGAGGGATCATTGTCCTTCACTGCCTTCATTGTCTTTCACTCATCTACTGTCTTGAGAATTTGTTTCACATATATCTAGGCAACTTATGGTTGCTTCAGGTGAAAAAGTAAATCTCTTCCTTGCAACTCCAGCTTGCTTGTCTGGAAGTAGAAGACTGTTTTCATTTCTGTTGATTATGAATATATTATTTCAAAAAATTATTAGTAAATCACTGGTAAGCTGCAGTAAAGAAAACAAATTCTCCCACCTCTTTAAAACAGTTACTTCCTATGAATGTCTTTTTCTTCCTTTTTAATTAAATAACTTACATTTATATAATACTTCTACAATTAAAGTTTCCCTGCCTACACAAGACTATTACTTAAGTAGGAGAGTAGATTTTCTACTCTCCATCTCCAGTGAGTATTAAGCAAGAGAAAATTATCTCAGCTTCTTCATTACTTCTGAGAGATTTTCCAGTCTCAATATGTGAATTGGTTCAAGACGACTCAAGAAAAAGACATGTGGGCAGGATATTAATAACACTCCACATTTTTCACATTTTCCCACAGTCTTTGTTTACTGGTCAGGGACAGAACACCTTGGATAGATAAATGACTGGATTAGTCCAAGGTGGTATTGCATAGTTCTTAACCTCACCTTCTCATACCAAATTGTAGGTATGGAGTAAGACATGTTCTGTTCCCTAAAGAGAAATACAAATCTCCTGTGGGAAAAACACATAAATGATTCACTCCAATATTGGACAGTGTGATACATGCTGTGAAGAGTAAATATCTGATTTGGGGCAGGATGTGGTATAAAATATGGAAACTTCTCTGGAGGAAATAGGATTTGCCATGGGTATTAAAGGGGGGTGTTGAGTGTAAGTACTGTTGCACAGGACTGATGTTACAATCAAGATGAGATGACCTGATTACAAGTGTTTCTTAGGCAGAATGTGTGTTTTCTAAGTTTGAGCACCATAATGCCTCACACATTGCTAGTTACCTAGTAGGGACTGAGCATAACTGCCTACAAGGAGATTCTAAGAAGACTTCAATATTCTTCTTGGAAGTCTTGAATGGAAAGATACTACTCACCATCATGGGTCATCGGGCTAATTCCAAGGCTAATTCCAAGTTTGAGTGAATGTAATCTCTCACATCTCTTTAAAACTTTCCTACAATTTTATCCACAGGTTGTTATATCACATTTCTGTTTGGCTATTTTTCCAGAGGTCAAAGATATAAAATTTAAAGCATATGTTATGACAACCTGAGTTATTGGATGTACGTAGTATATGTATATTGGATATACATAAAAACATTTTTTTAATGCCAGGATTAATTCCTTTGCATAATAATTGTAGCTTCTCTTAGTGATCATCCCACCAATGGTCTTAAGAACTTTTTGCAAAAAAATGTGGTATATATACACAATGAAATATTACTCATCAATTAAAAATGACAAATTTAATGATTTTATGATAACATGGATGTACTTAGAAAAAATCATATTAGCAGAAACAAGTCAAAAAGAAAAAGACAAAAACCAAATGCTTTTACTAATATATGGGATATAGGGAAAGAAATAAACAAAAGCCATGAGGAAAAGTCAAAACAAGCTAAGCACCAAACTGAAGCACACAACTTCTGGCAGCGGGAATGGTGGGGGGGGGGGGGGGAGATGGTAGGGAAGATGGAGAGGGTGAATTCCTGGAATTACAATGATGTGAAATTTAGATATAAATAAATTAAAAAAAAAACTTTTGGCAGGTAGATATTTCTGCTTACCAAATCAAACAAATCCTAAATTGGGTTTCACTATGAGAACTTTCAGACACAAAGTTGTTCTTGGTATCTGATTGTGGGACCACTTCAAAATTTTTCCTTCTGACAGAAGCATAGCTGTGCTACCTTAGCTGTTTCTAGAGAATTCCCCTTTCTGTAAACTCACATCACAATAACTCAGAGTGTTTTAATCAACATCTTTTTACTGGGCCTCATCTCAGATAAGCAGATTCAGAATGGGAGGGGGTGGGGACATGTGGATGATGAATACTGAGAATTTATATTTTTAATGAACTTCTTAGGTGGTCTGGTGTGTCACCAAATTTAAGGTTCATATTGGTTCTGCTCAAGAATACTAAGAGAAAGTAGCAAAGGATATAATGTCTCTCATTTATGCTAAGCAAGTGGTAACATTGAAACAGATTTTAATTATCAAATTCAAAAGCAGAATGGGTGCGATTAAAACCTTCCTCAAACATGACCCATTATTTCCCTGGTGGAGATGGTATTAGTGGTCATTAATGGATTTTTAGCTCTTCCAGTAGGAAAGTTGAATTTTAATCACTGTCATGTGATCATGTCCACTCCCCTTACTGTCAGAGCCTGACTGATTGAACCATGCCACTTCTGACTTGGAGATGAAGCATTTTTTGAGGATCTCCCCGCTCTTGCTAGGGGGGGAATCTGGCTCACTCTCTAGGTCAGTATGGTGAGAGTCAACTTGAGGTTAGAGAGAGAGCTGGCATAAGCAAATACAAAGGGATGTGACTTGTTCCTGGACAAGTCACCGGAGCCTCCACGCCTCCCTACTGCTGGGAGCCTGGGCTCAGGCATGTAAGCAGGAGAGACGGACCTCTGCTGGCCTTCTCTGTCACTGCATGGTTGTACATCTGTGTGGGTGAATGGTGGGGGCCCTGCACAGGAAAAGCAAGAAAAGGCTTGTGAGAAGTCAAACAGCTTGTCAAGGTATCCTTGTGGGTGTCTGTATTGAAGTGTCACAGTATGGAGGCTTTTTATTAGCAGCTATTTTAGAATCCTCACACTGAAATGGAACAGTTTCTTCCCTACATGGCCTCTCCAGGCTGACTTCCTCCCGCACAGCCTTACGGCATTCATCAGCAATCTCCTAAGGGGGTGGAGAACATGACGCTAGGATCCTTTGACGGTGGAGCCCAGCTACGTGGCCCACGCCCTCAGCCCTGGAGATAATTTGGTTCATTCACATGTTGCTGATGACGGAGATTCAGCAGCAAAGGCTGGGGAGGATTTGAGGCTTATGCCTCACTTTTGCAAACAGCAGAGAAACCTCTCTGGGTTTTGCAAGGGTGTAGAGGGACTGATGCCTAATTATATGGGCATAAAAGGGGCATTTACCCAAAGGTGTACTTGCAGGATGAACTAAGTCCATGATAGTATATCTATTTTTGTATGACTACTACAAGTGTTTGAATTCTTCTCTACCTTTTAGGGCAAGTAGTGAATTTCTTCTGGGAAATTACTTAGGTTTTGTGTAGGAAAGAATTATGAACTTAAAACACATTACCTTAGAGGGTTGATGATGGGTCCTATAAGAGCGACAAGTTATTGACCCCTTCCTATCTCTGTTTGACATAAAACATTTTCAACCACCTGCAATAACAGAAGGGGGCAAATATATAAAGAGGTGCAGTCACTTTCCTGAGAGGCCATTGCTTATCATGTGGCAAGGCTACCATATGCTCCCCTGTTCTTAAAAAGAAAATAATCTTCCCTCTCGAAACCAATCTGATGCCCTCAGCATGAACTCGCTCCTCTGCCCTTCTGCCTGCCAGGCTAGGGCAGGTCACTGGTGGTTCTTGGAGCTCTGCCCCTTGTGCTCATGTCCATTCATCTAGGATGGAGGGTGACTCATTTATGTGGAATAAAATTCTAAAGATTTCTTGACTGGAGCAGGGAAAGGGATACTTTGGATTTGAGAGTCATAAGGTTTCAGATTGGGAAGGGGATTCAGAAATCATCAGTATGTGGTTTTTCAGAAGGGAATCTGGGTTCATTCCAATCTGATTGACATGCCAAACAGCACGGAGTCAACTGTCAGCAGACCTGTCTCTGGTCTCACCTCTAGTGCATATATTATGTGTCACTTTGAACCACTCAACTTCTTTGGACCTTCCTTCCCATCTTAGTAAGTTGGTAAAGAAATCTGTCTTGCTGTTCCTTGGTGCTGTCATGAAGTCACTGTGAGAAGTCTCAAGCAGATACATGTGAATTATAGTTGTTACAGGTGAGCAGAGTCAAGCAGGATCCCATGGCATGTGTTGGGCTTCTCCTTCCATATTCAGGGGAATATGTTCTTAAACATCCTTGGATTGGAGAAATGTGATGAGGAATGATAGCTGTGTCTCAAGTCTTTTTGGAATAGTCCCAAGTTGGTTTCTTTAAGACACGCCCATTGGCCATCACACTTTCCTTCAGTTTTGGCTCCTGAGGGTAAGACATACCCCTGTAATGGTTTTATAGCCACTCTTCATGGGCTGATACTTACAAAGTTTTTGAGGCTGTGTAAGAATGTTCCTATTGCCTGCTGGTCTGTATTCTTGTTTCTTCCGCTATTAATTTAAAGACAGATTTAGCTGCCACCAAAAAAAATATTCTATTTGATATGCTTCCTTCATTTCTTTGTTGCTGGTCCAGAACTATCACTTGCTTACCTTTTGTCAGGCATTATGAGTCAACACTATTTACCTGAGCACAGAACACATGCTGTGAAGGGATGTTATCATGGCATAAGCCACACCAGTTCTAGATAGTGAAGGACAGAGCTCTCCCCTTTACAGTCAGATGAAGCCCAGAGCCCCTCTCCCAAATAATGTTCAACATGCATAAAATAAAATACATAGGGTGACAAAGGAACATAATTACAATGCAGTGCAATTATAGTGTGTTAAAAATGTTATGATAATTGTGTGAGCTTTGTGTTAAAACATTAAATGATGAGATCTGATGTCAGACCTACTAACCAATTAGGTAACTTCAAATCAGTGAACATAAATGACATTTATGGATATCTGTAGTAGCAGTGACATGATATGCAAACATCTGATTTCTATAATAGAAGGTAACAACTTCACATATGTTGCTGTCACTATTTTATTTTTTTTTTGGCCTATCTTAATAATTGATGTAAATGTTAACTTTTTTGTTCAAACGTCATGATTTCTTTGTGGAAATTCGATGTAATCCAAGTTTATCAGAACCTACTGTCCATGGACTTCTTGCAGGTCTCTACACCAAAGGTAAAGAACTCATATTTTAGAACATTGAGAACAGTGCATGAATGCTCATTGGTGGGTCATGATGAAGTCCTACTGGATAAAAAGATTGTAGAACATATGAAGCATGAAGAATTAATGTAGGGGGCAATAGTACAGAAATCATAGACTCAAGCTAGACTTCCTGGGTTCAAATTCCAGCTCTATTTCTTAATAACTGTGTCATCTTAAGCACACTTATTCTCTCAATTGAGCCTCTCTAAGTATTAAATGGCAACAATCATAACACCTTCTCATAAAATGTTGTAAGGATCAAATACATTTTATTTTTTAAATTTATTTATATATAAATTTCACATCTTTGTAATCCCAGGGATTCACACACACCCCCCTCCCCACCATTCTCCCATTTTCTCTCCTGCCCCAAGTTGTGTGCTTCAGTTTGGTGCTTAGCTTGTTTTGACTTTTCCTCATGGCTTTTGTTTATTTTTTCCTTATATCCCATATATTAGTGAAAGCATTTGGTTTCTTTTTGACTTGTTTCTGCTAATATGATTTCTTCTAAGTACATCCATGTTATCATAAAATCATCAAATCTGTCATTTTTAATTGATGAGTAATATTCCACTGTGTATATATACCACATCTGTTTTATCCAGTCATCTGTTTTGGGGCATTTAGGTTGCTTCCAAGTCCTTGCATTTACAAATAGAGCTGCAATAAACATCCAAGCACAGGTGTCCCTTTGTACCCACATTGAGGTCTCTTTTGGGTAGATTCCCAAAAGAGCAATTGCTGGGTCAAATGGTAGTTCCATTTTCATTAATTTGAGGGTCCTCCACACAGTTTTCCATAATGGTTGGACCAGTTTACATTCCCACCAACAGTGTAACAGTGTTCCTTTCTCTCCACATCCTCACCAGCGCTTGTTGTTGCCTGTTCTTTGAATGTGGGCCATTCTTACTGATGTAAGGTGGTATCTCATAGTGGTTTTGATTTGCATTTCCCTTATTGCTAGTAACGTTGAGCAATTTTTTCATGTGCCCATTGGTCATTTATATTTCCTCTTTGGAGAAGTGTCTTTTTAGTTCTCCCATTTTTTGATTGGGCTTCTTGTTTTGTTTTTGTTTAGTTGTGTGAGTTCCTTGTGGATCTGCGTTATTAAACCCTTATCACTCTTGTGGAGGGCAAAAATTTTTTTCCCATTTGGTTGGGCTTCTTTTTGTTTCTTCTGTTGTCTCTTTTGCTGTACAGAAGCTTTTTAGTTTGATGTAGTTCCATCTGTTTATTTATGTTTGATGCATCCAGAAAGGGATTTCTGAATTGCAATTCATGGAGGGTTTTGCCCAAGTTTTCCTCTATGTATGTTATGGTTTCAGGTCTGACATCTAAGTCTTTTATCCATTTTGAATTGATTTTTGTACATGGTATGAAGGAATTGTCTTGGTTCATTTTTTTGCATGTCTCAGTGCAATTTTCCCAACACCATTTATTGAAGGTTATTTTTGTTTCAGTGTAAGTTTTTCACTTCTTTGTCAAAGATTAGTTGACTATATATGTGTGGTTTTATTTCCAGGCACTCAATTCTGTTCCATTAATCTGATTGTCTGATTTGTACCAGTACCAAGCTGCTTTAATTATTATGGTTTTGTAATATAGTTTGAAGTTTGGAATTGTAATACTTCCATTCTCTTTCTTTCTGGTCATGAGGCTTTTTGATATTCAAGGTCTTTAGTTATTCCATATGAATTTCAGTAATTTTTGTTCTATCTCTTTAAAAAATGTCATTGAGATTCTTATCAGGATTGCATTGAATCTGTAGATTGCTTTTGGTTAGGATGGCCATTTTGATATTACGTCTTTCAATCCATGAGTAGGGAATGTCTTTCCCTTACCTTATGTCTTCTATCTCTTTTAGCAGCATTCTAAAGTTTTCTTTGTATAGTTCTTTCACATGTTTTGTTAGGTTTATTCTCAGGTATTTAATTTTTTTGGAGTGATGGTAAATGAGATGGTTTTTCTGATTTCTGATTTGAGTTTTTGTATATAGGAAAGCTATCGACTTCTGTATGTTGATTTTGTATCCAGCAACCTTACCAAAATGGTTTATTATTTTAAGCAATTTTTCTGTGGATTTTTTTGAGTTATCTACATAGAGAATGTCATCAGCATATAATGAGAGCTTCAGTTCCTCTTTACCTATTTGTATCCCTTTTAAGTCTTTCTCCTGCCTTATTGCTCGAGATAGAACTTCCAGTACAATGTTAAAGAGTAGTGGGGAGAATGGGCATCCTTGCTTGGTTCCAGATCTTAATTGGAATGATTTTAGTTTTTCCCCATTTAGGATGATGTTTGCTGTAGGTTTGTCATAGATGGCTTTTATTATGTTCAGGTAAGTTCCTTTAATCCCCAACTTTTCAATGGTTTTTATCATGAATGGATGCTGGACTTTGTCGAATGCTTTCTCTCTGTCTATTGATACGATCATGTGGTTTTTGTTTTTCTCTTTGTTGATGTGGTGTATTATGTTAATTGATTTCTGGATGTTGAACCCTCCTTGTGCCCCTGGGATAAATCCCACTTGGTCATGGTGAGTAATGTTTCTTATGCATTGTTGGATTCAATTTGCCAGGATTTTGTTTAAAATTTTTGCATCCTTGTTCATTAGAGAAAGTGGTCTATAGTTTTCTTTCTCCATGCTGTCCTTATTTGGTTTTGGTAGGAGTGTGATGTTTGCATCATAGGATGTGTTTGACAGTTTTCCTTCTTTCTCAATTTTTTTTCTTTTTTTTTAATTTATTTATCTATATTTCACATCATTTCAATCCCTGGGGGTCAGTAGTACAGGCATTATTTCATCTTTGAATGTCTGGTAGAATCCATTAGGACCTGGGCTCTTGTTTTTAGGAAGAGTTTTGATGACTGCTTCAATTTCACAGCTTGTGATTGGTTTATTTAAGTTCTCTATATATTCCTTATTCAATTTTGGAGAGTTGTATCTTTCTAAGAATCTGTCCATCTCATCCAGGTTATTGTATTTATTTCCATATAGTTGTTCATAGTAATCTCTTATTATCCTTTGGATTTCTTTTGTATCTGTTGTAATTTCTTCTCTTTCATTTGTGATTCTGTTTATTTGAATTTTCTCTCTTCTTTCCTCTGTGAGCTTTGCAAGGGGCTTATCAATTTTATTTATTTTTTCAAAGAACCAGCTTTTGGTTTATTGATCTTTTGGATAGTCTTTTTTGGTTTCTAGGTTATTTATTTCTCCTTTTATTTTTATTATTTCTTGTCTTCTGCTGGTTTTGGGCTTTTTGGTTGCTCTTTTTCTAATTTTTCGAGTTGGTAGATTAGATGTTTTTTGGTTAGTTTCTTGGTTCTTGATACAGACTTGTATTGCTATGAGCTTTTCTCTTAGATATGCTTTTGTTGCATTCCGTCTGGAATTCCGTTTTGGAATGTTGTGTCTTCTTTGTCATTTCTTTCGAAGTAAGTTTTAATTTCTTCTTTAATTTCTTCAATTACTCATTCTTCATTTAGTAGGATGTTGTTCCATCTCCAAGTGTTTGATGTTCTTCTTCCTTTATCTTCATTGTTGATTTGTAGTTTGATACCTTTATGGTCTGAAAAAAAGTTGGTATTATTTTAATCTTTGTGTACTTATTCATGTTTGTCTTGTGGCCTAGTGTGTAGTCAATTTTAGAGAATGATCCATGTGCACTTGAGAAGGTGTATTCTTTTTCTTGTGGGTGTCGTGTCCTGTAGATGTCTATTAGGTCCATCTTGTCTAAGTCTTCTTTTAAGGTTTTTGCATCCTTGTGTAGCTTTTGTTTTTTTTAATCTGTCCTTTGTTGAGAATGGGGTTTTGAAGTCTCCTACTACATATGTGTTTTGATCAATATTTGTTTACAGTTCTCTTAGTAGCTGTCTTATAAATCTTGGTGCATCCTCATTTGGTGAGTATATGTTGATAATTGTTATGTCTTTTTGGTTGGTTGACACTTGATCCATTAGGTAGTGACCTTCTTTAACCTTTGTTACTTTTTTGACTTTGAAATCTCCTTTGTCTGCTATAAGAATGACTACCCCTGCCTTTTTGGGGGACCATTTGCTTGTAGAATTGTTTCCCATCCTTTTATCTTCAATCTACGCTTGTCTTTTGGGATCAGATGTGTTTCTTAGAGGCAGCAAAATGTTGGGTTCTGTCTTTTAATCAAGTCTGGAACTCTGTGTCTTTTGATTGATGAGTTTAGCCCATTGACATTTAGAGTAATTATTGTAATCATTGATGTTTGAGGTTCTAACAATGGGTGGTCATTTGGGGTTCTGTTTTAGCTTCTTCTTTCTTTTTTTTTAATTATTTGTTCTTTTTATTCTTCTGTGGGTTTTGGTCTTAGAGCTTCTTGCAGGAATTCTTGGAGTGATGATTTGGTGGTAGCAAATTTCTGGAGACTTTGTCTTAGAAGGTTCTAATTTTTCCTTCATAAAGGAAGGACAATTTTACTGGGTATTCTTGGTTGGCACTTTTTGTCTTGGAGTGTTTTGAAGATGTGGCTCCATTCTCTCCTTGCTTGGAGTGTCTCTTCTGAGAAATCTGAGGTCAGTCTGATTGGTTTTCCTTTGTAGGTTATCTGTTTCCTCTCTCTTGTTATTCTCATATTTTTTCCTTTATCTTTGGCGCTTGAAAGTTTTACTACAATGTGTCTTGCTGTGTTTCTTCTTTCATTAAAGTAGTTTGATGTCCTTTTTTGCTCCCTGTAGGTCTATTTTCATTTCTTTCTTCAGGTTTAGGAAATTCTCCTCTATTATTTCATTGAAAAGCCTTTCAGATACTATGTCTTTCTCTTCTCCTTCTGGGATTCCAAATGCTCTTATATTTGTTTTCTTTAGGGTATCTGACAGATATCTGATTTTTTCTTCTGTCTTCTTACTTTTTCTCTCTTTCTTCATCCTCTCTACTTCTGTATCCTCTAGTGTGCTGATTCACTCTTTTATTTCTTCTAACCTGCTTTCCTGGCTTTTCCCTGCAATGTTGAGCTCTTCTATTGCTCCTCTTAGACATTGTATCTCCTGCACCTTCGTACTTAAGGTTTTAATTTCATATTTCTGTTCATCAATGATGTTGTTCATTTTGCTGCATTCTTTTCTATATTTTTTTGCTACTTCTTTTAGTTCATTGAAAGCTTCTAACCTTGTGCTTTCCCTTTTTTCTCCCTCTTCCTTGTCCTCTTTGAGTGCTTTTATCATGTTGATTCTGAATTCTTTGTCTGACATATGAAGTATTTCTTCCATGTCATCCATGTTCAATCTGCAGATTGTTTATCCTGTGATGGTGAGTTATTTTTCTTAGGGCTTGCTTGAGTATTTTCTTCCTCCTACCTGTGTTTTCCTTTTGAACTTGCTCTACATATTGAGTGACTACTGCTCTATATTAGATGGCATGTTGAAGTCTTTCTAGTTGTGGTTAATTATACCTTTGTACTTTTGCTGCTATGGTGATTATATCTTGTTTCTATTGGCTATTTGGGGGACAAGTTCCTTTTCAGAGAGTGGATGTTGTGATTAGATGTGGTTTCTATTGTATTGTCTGTCTTCTTTTTTCATTGTTTCTCCTCTTTTAGATAGATGGGTCTTAAAAATTTTTAGTGCCTCTGAGTGTCTAGGGCTTGTTGTATAAACCTTTGTGACTGGAGTGTCTTGATGCTCTTGGGTAGCAAGTGTCCTTTTTCCTCTAGTCTGGTTTTTCTGGGCTGCTGGGGTGTGAGCTCTTTGCCACCAAGTTGCCTTTCACTGGGCTAGTAAAACTCAATTCATGCCTAGCCTGAATAGCAGAGGCCCATTCAGTTGCAAAGCTCGCAGGCCCCACCCTATCTCCCAGCTGTGTTATGTTGGCAACTGGAAGTAGTCTTGTGCTGGCTGGAGCCCTCACCGAAGCCCCACCAGCCTGCTGGGGTGCGAGCTCTTTGCCACCAAGTTGTCTTTCCCTGGGTCAGTAAAACTCAGTCCACGCCTCAGCTTGAGCCCCACTGGGCTGCTGGAGTTTAAGCTCTTTGCCTCAAACACATTTGAAACAGCCCCCACTTCATAGTGGGT